>CAUYPK010026286.1:0-34223 GCA_963574355.1 Loris lydekkerianus | reverse complement strand
GATATTATCAAAAACTTTTTATGCATCCATTGAGAGAATAATATGGTCTTTGTTTAATTTGTTTATATGCTGAATTATATTTATAGATTTACGTATATTGAACCAGCCTTGAGACCCTGGGATAAAACCGACTTGGTCATGATGTATAATTTGTTTCATTTGTTGCTTAATTCTGTTTGTTAGGATCTTGTTGAATATTTTTGCATCTGTATTCATTAGTGATGTTGATCTATAGTTTTTTTTTACTTGTTGGGTCTTTTCGTGGTTTGGGGATCAGGGTGATGTTTGCTTCATAGACATGTTGGGTAGTCTTCCTTCTTTTTCTATATTTTGGAACAGGTTGAGTAATATAAGTAGTACTTCCTCCTTAAAGGTTTGGTAGACTTTTGATGTGAGGCCATCTGGTCCTGGGCTTTTCCTTTTAGGGAGATTTTGTATGGTTGATGCTATTTCAGAACTTGATATAGGCCTGTTCATCACTTCCACTTGATTCTGGCTAAATCTTGGAAGGTAATATGCTTCCAAGAGTTGGTCAATTTCCTTCAGATTTTTCATATTTCTGAGAATAAAATTTCTTGTAATATTTGTTAAGGATTTTTTGAATTTCTGAGTAGCCTGTTGTTATTTCATCTTTCTGGTTTCTGATTAATGAAATTAGAGATTTTAGTCTTTTTTTTCTGGTTAGGTTAGCCAAAGGTTTATCTATTTTATTGACCTTTTCAAAATACCAACTTTGTGATTTATTGATCTGTTGTATAACCCTTTTGTTTTCAATTTCATTTAATTCTGCTCTAATTCTGGTTATTTATTTTCTTCCACTGGGTTTGGGGTTGGAATGTTTTTCCTTTTCCCATTAAGTTGTTAACTTCTTCTCTTTTCGTTCTGCTGAGGAAGGCTTGCAGTGTTATAAATTTCCCTTTTAGGACTGCCTTTGTGGTATCCCAAAGGTTCTGATAATTTGTGTCTACATTGTTGTTTTGTTCCAAGAATTTGGCAATTTCCTTCTTCATCTCCTCTCTGACCCAGCTATCATTCAGCATAAGGTTATGTAACTTCCATGTTTTTGTATGAGTATGCAGATTCCTGTTGTTACAGAGTTCAACTTTTATTCCACGTTGGTCTCAGAAGATGCAAGGAATAATTTCTATTCCTTTAAGTTGATGGAGGTTAGACTTGTGACCTAAGATGTGATCAATTTTAGAGTATGTTCCGTGGGCTGATGAGAAGTCTGTGTATTCAGTTTTGTTGGGATGAAATGTTGTATAGATGTCTGCTAAATCCAAATGTTGGATGGTTAGATATAAATCTAAAATTTCTTTGCTCGGGTTCTTCTTGGAGGATCTATCCAACACTGCCAAAGGAGTGTTAAAATCTGTGACTATTATGGAGCTGGAGAAATGAAGTTGCTCATGTCTGTTAGAGTTTATTTTATAAACTGAGGTGCATTCTGGTTGGGTGCATAAATATTAATAATTGAAATCTCATCATATTGTGTATTATCCTTAACAAATATGAAGTGATCATTCTTATCCTTCCTTACTTTTGTTGGTTTAAAGCCTATTGTGTCTGCAAATAGAATTGCAACACCTGCTTTTTTCTGATTACCATTTGCCTGAAATATGGATGACCATTCTTTCACCCTGAGTCTATATTTATCTTTTAAGGTAAGTTTTGATTCTTGTATGCAGCAAATATCTGGCTTGAGCTTTTGTATCCAGTCAGCCAACCTGTGCCTCTTTAGAAGACAGTTTAAGCTGTTAACATTAATGGAGAATATAGATAAGTCTGGTAAAATTTTGGGTATCGAGTTTTTCAAAAGTCCAGTGGACATTTTTAATCCTTTCGCCAGTGTGGAAGTTGGAGTTTGATCCAAAGTTTCTGAGTGAGTTTACTTTTGTGGTAGAGGATTGGGCTGGTCATTATGGAGGGTAGGTCTGAGAATATCCTGAAGAGCTGGTTTGGTTATGGCAAATTTCTTCAACATGTGAATGTTATTAAAGTATTTAACTTCTCCATCATAAATGAAACTCAGTTTAGTTGGATACAGGATTCGGGGTTGAAAGTTATTTTGTTTTAGGAGATTAAAATTCGATGACCATCCTCTTCTAGCTTGAAAGGTTTCAGCAGAGAGATCTGCAGTCATTCTAATATTCTTCCCTTTGTAGGTAATGGTTTTCTTACATCTGGCTACTTTCAGAATTTTCTCCTTCACATTAACTTTAGTGAAGTTAATTATGATGTGCCTTGGGGATGTCTTATTCAGGTTAAGTTGTGCTGGGGTTCTGGAACTGTCTGTTATCTGAATTTCAGAATCTCTTGGCATGTCTGGAAAATTCTCTTTCATAATTTCATGGAAAAGGGCCTCTGTGTCTTGTGAAGCTACTTCATTGCTTTCAGGGATTTCAATGAGACGGATATTAGTCTTCTTCAAATTATCCCAGAGCTCTCTGAGAGAATGATCTGTTTTTGCTCTCCATTTCTCTTCCTCTTTGACAGTTTGGGATTATTTGAAAGCTTTGTCTGCAGTGTCAGAAATCCTTTTTCCTGCTTGTTCCACTCTGTTACTGAGGGATTCTATTGTCCTTTTCAGATCTTTGAGGATTGCAAATTCTTGCTTCAATGTGTCAAAATCTTTGGTGGTTTTGTCTTTAAATTCGTGGAATTCTTGAGACAACTTTTGAATTTACTCTCAAATTTTTAATTCCAACTTTTGAATTGCTCCTCGAATTTCTAATTCCAAATTTTCCTCCATTCTATTAATCTTCTTTGCAATCCAAATTCTGAATTCGATTTTTGACATCTCAGCTGTTTGTTTATCAATGGGATCTTCATTTACATTTGCCATATCTTTCCTTGGGGGGGGGGAGTGATCTACTCTGGTTATACGTTACCAGAATTTTTCTGTTGTTTCTACCCCATGATTATTTTACACTGTTTTACTTTTCCCCTGGAGTTTTGCCAAGGACCCATACAGTGCTATGGCCTGAGAATCTGGGAACCTCTTTGGTGTGCTGGGGCTAAGTGTGTCTGTCTTGTTTTCAGCTGGTCTCTTTCTGACCCTAGTGAAACAGTTACTCTGGGTTGAAGTCTCAACTGTGGAGAAATACCAGCAGTTAAGTCACCCTGCTCCCCCACAGCCAACAATTGGAAAAGAAAAATCAAACCTTCCTACAACCCCACACCCAGGGCACCAGTTGGATGGTCCTTGGGCGACTGGCTCATTTCAACAGGTCCAAATTAAGTGTCAGCACCTGTCTTAGGTGGAAGAGTTTAAAAGGTCTCTGGCAACTAGATCGCAGGGGTCTGCTGACAACTCAAATATGACTTGCTCCAGTGCTCCATGAGGTCAGGCAGACCCACCTATTAAATAGATTAGTCTGGGAAGGTATGTTGCACATCTGTCACACCCAGTCACTGAGAACCCCACAAAGCTGTGACCCAGTTGCCTCCAATGAGCAGATACTCCAGGGGTTTGCACCTGCCTGAATCACAAGATAATCTATGTCTGCTCAGCCAGGCTGTTGCTCTCTGCCTCTATCCAGCAGGGGGTGGTGAGGCCTGACAACATCAGGGGCTTGATGGAGGCTGGGGAGTGTTCACTCAGTTCCAGCACACCCCTGATTGATGTTATTGACCAAACAGAACAACTTTGTGGAATTTTTTCTGTCCCAGCTCAATTCCCCTGCAGAAGAGAAGCTGTTTTGAGTTCATAGAACCTGTGTTTGCTGCTGCAAAGGCTTATATTTGCAGCATGGTTAGCTGTCAGTTCTAGACTCCTTCCCTCCTTTGTCTAGGCTGATTATCTCCTGGGGGTCAGGTGCGTCTTAGGCTTAGTAAAGCCATCTTCTGGGTCAGCCCAGCCCTGGGAATTTCCTGGCTCTGCATATGTGTTTTTTGGTCCCCGCGCTCCACCCAGGCTGGTACCGCTTCAGGCAAACCCTTTATGCATGGGGCCTGTGTTTCCATCCCAGATCTTCTGCCATTGGTTGCCACCTGAGAAGATGCTCGGCCTCCTCTGGTTGCCCAGAGAGATGGGGGGTGGGGGGTGGGGTGACTCCAGAATATCCAGGGGTGAGCCCTATTGTTGCCCAAAATGGCTGTTTCTCTGTGCCTCAGGGGACTGATGCTCGGATGTGGTTCCCTCTCAGTCAACCGTCCTCTCCTTACTCCTATGCCACAGAATCAGCACTAACCAGCAGCAGTCTAGGCCCTGTCCACACCTCTCAAGAAAACACCCAAGAATCTGGACTCCTGGGGGACAGGCCTCCAGCCCTCAGAGTGAGAGTGGAGGGGAGTTGTGGGAGCTCAGAATTGCAGGTAGAGAATATATACAGTTTTACAAGTTTTTATGCCTGGCAGGAGAGCGCCATGGCACCCTAGTAGGGGAGGTAGGTCCAGTTTTTAGAGGGTCTCTCCCGTGGAGTATAATGAGAGGACTTTTGAACTCTGCTCGTTTGTTTATGGGGCACTCCAAGCCGTTCTCATGGGGGAGGGGACTCCCGTCTGCTTGGTGATGGATTTTGTACCTTTTGTTTGTATCCTTGGGGTCACAGCTTGCCTCAGAGGGGTTGATGTGCATTCTTCAACCTTCTCTCTTAGAGCAGCTCTAATCCACCAGGTTACTTGCTAAATTTCTGTCCTTTAACTCTCCTTCTGGATGGGAGTCTCTGTGGAAAGCTGGCTTCAGTCAGCCATCTTGTCTCCACCCTAAATAGACAGTTTTTAAGAGAAGTCATAAAAATGGCCAAAGGCATATGAAAAAATTCTCATCATCACTAATCATCAGAAAAATGCAAATCCAAACCACAATGGTATATCAACTTACCTCAATAGGAATGGTTATTAATAAAAGGACAAAAAATAACAGATGTTGACAAAGATGTGGAGAAAAGAGAACTTATATACTGCTGGTGGGATTGAAAATTAGTACATCCTGTGTGGAAAACAGTATGGAGATTTTTCAGAGAACTAAAAATAAAACTTCCATTTGATCTAGCAATCTCATTACTGAGTTTTCCACTCCCCACCAAAAAACCAAACAAACAAACAAAAAAACAAAAATGTACTTATATGTTTATGCACCACTATTCATAGTAGCAGATTTATAGAATCAACCTACGTACCTATCAAAGGATGAATGGATAAAGAAAATGTGGTATATTTACACAGTGTAATACTTCTCAGCCATAAGAAAGAATGACGTCATGTCTTTTGCAGCAACATGCAGGGAACAAGATGTCACTATTTTAAGTGAAACAAGCAAGACACAGAAAGTCACTTATTCATCAGTGGGTGCTAAAAATCTGTATACATGGATGTAGAGAATGGAATGAGAGGCCATGGAGACTAGGAGTGGTGAGAGAGTAAAAAGAGGGATTGTGAAGAGAATTTTTTTTTTTTCTTTTAGAGACACAGTTTCATTTATCACCCTAAGTAGAGTGCCCTGGCATCACACAGCTCACAGCAACCTCCAACTCCTGGGCTTAGGTGATTCTCTTGCCTCAGCCTCCTGAGTAGCTGGGACTACAGGCGCCTGCCACAATGCCGGGCTATTTTTTTGCTGCAGTTTGGCTGGAGCCGGGTTTGAACTTGCCACCCTCAGTATATGGGGCTGGCACCCTACTCACTGAGCCACAGGCACTGCCTCAGAAGAGAAATTAGTTAATGGGTACAGTGTACGGTATTTAGGTGATGGATACCCTAAAAGTCTTGACTTGACACAATTCATACATGTAACAAATTCTTGTAATTCATACATGTTATAATTCTTGCAACAAATTACAAGAATTGTAACAAACTTGTCCACTACACAATTTATACATGTAACAATTCATGTAATTCTTACATGCTCCCCCCAAATTCTTACAAATAATAAAAAATAAAAATATCTATGACACTACTAAACACAATATAAGCATCAGAAGAAACATATTCTTGCATTTATTTTGAGAACATCAAATCTTTACCATCCTCAACTTCACCTCATCTTTGATCACCTCCAAACTGGCTTCTGACCTTTTCATATCATCTTTGGGTACGTAATCTGTTGATCTGCTAAACTCAGCTCAGAGTTATCTTCTTGGGAAGACTTCTCTTATTGCACAGACTTGGGGAAGCCAATCCACACCAATTGTATAGCTCATTTCCTTCCAAGCTTTCCTCCCCTGTGTTTCTCTGATTAATGTCTATTCCCTCTGTCAATAGACTTAAGCTCTAGAGAGTGGAAATTGTATTTGCTTTTTGTCACTCCTATATCTACAGAATGAATGCAGTGTCTGGAACGACCAAGAGGTTATATGTATGTACATGTTTTGTGTGTGTGTATAATTATTCAGTGGCCTACTCATCTAGAATTTCTAGATTAAATTAAAAAATCTGCAACCCATGTTTCCTTAAACAGTTTTACATTTTTCGAACTATAATGTGATTAACATTGATCTTATGAATGCCAAAGTTTAGTTAATATGCAATGGGAGTTACTGGGCAATGCCAGTGACAGTTCAGTAATAATAGTTGTTATGAGATAAATTAAGTATCATCTCAGAAGCAAAAAAGTTTTATGAGTGATACTAACTCACCCTGGGGCTGGATGAATTCTAGGAAATAGAATTGGCATTGATCCAAATGTTTTTTTAGTGAATTTTTTAAAAGGTCAGTCAAATAATTCTCTTTTCCTTCCTAAAAAAATACATATACAATTGTTTGAATTAGTGCCTAAAATACCTTATTTCGACTTTTTGTTTGAAAGAACAGATAAGGGGTTTAGAAGGCCTGAAACATTTTTAACTTAGGCTAGTTCTGGTAATGATAGAATTCTTGGTTTTACATTTATGAAATTTGGCTTAATATTGTTTTCCCATAACTTCATGGATGTTATGAAAATAAGTTGGCCTTTGGTAATAATTTTAATTTCAAATTAAAGATAATTAGTGACTACGTATATTTTATTCCCCCTTGTGTCTGTCTCTGCCACCAAAAGGGAACTACGTTCTAGGAGAACAGAAGTCCTAGTTCTATCCAGATTCTAAAACTGTAACAGGGAATAACATTTCTCTTCTATGTCACTCCTCAACATTGCTCCCTAGGACCTCTCTGATGTCTGTTCATATTGAATTAACAAGACACTGGTTAAATCATTACTTTTCCCTAGACCTCAGCTATGAGATGGGATAGGACCACATCAAGGAAACTTTCAGGGCTGTGCAGGGTCTGTCATAATGGGAATAGTGAGTTAGCATTTGAAAAATAGAGAATTAAATTTGAAAAACAGAGAATTAAATTTAATGATAATTGACTGTGAACCACAGCATCACTTAATACTCAATAAAATCATACAGTATTTTATCCTAAAGGTCAGGGTCTCCCAGTCACTGCCAAATTTCCTTAGTGTGAATTTAGGGCTCTTTTAAGAGTCTGAGACTGCACTAGAGCAAAGGTCACAATTAATACCCTCCATAGTTGTATAGGACTGTCAGGATGGAAATACCTTTATCTTTCTTGGTCTGGTTTTATGTTTTCATGTTTAATCATCCCCAAATGCTTTCTTTTCCCATAGAACTGGCATTTATTAGTCTCATAAATGGTATATAATGTGGTGATAACTACCACTCTTTGACAGATCTCAACTTTCCAAAGAGCTGACATTTAATCTATACACTGTGAATTTAGTCAGCGTTGCCAAATATAAATCTAAATGAGGGCAAAGCATCTTCATCTGATCAGTGAGTAGCTCTAAGCCGGGGTCACCATTCAATCTTTGTTAGAGAAAAAACTGCAGAATTTACACAACTACTTTATAAACTTTTCTGGACTAGGAATTTTGGAAGAAGATAACCAATCTTGACATTGTTAAATATATTCATTAACTGGTCAAGTATTTTACAGGTCTGAAGCTACTTCCTCTTAGAAGGAAACTTGGTCCTATTTTATGACAGAAATTTATGAAAGATAGAGTCTGCACATACAGTGTGTTGGTTTCTGTGTTATAAGGCACTTCAATCGTGAACACATCATGTACAAACTAAGCCATTATTGACAACAATTTATCTGCAATCTGTAATATTTTCCTAATACAATAACCTACAATTTGCCTAATACCTAATGTATTTTTTGAGTGCAAAATTTGCTTTGTAACCAGGAGATACACTTTTCCATTTTTTGCATGTATTGAACTCATTTAGTACTTTGAAAAGTTTGCAATAATGATTACGTAGAGGTGATTGATTTTATATTAATCAGATATGATGCCCAGGCAAGGAATTTGCATTACTCCTCCTTTAAATTACATTTATTATAGATTTTTATAGGTTTATTCCATTTTATAATTTTACTTTGAGACCGTGTTGAAAAATACCTAGCACAACAAATTTCACTTGCTACTGTATAGTAATTTACTGAAATAGAACAAGAGCAACTCTAAAAATAATCTCAGATGATTCTGTTTATTAAAATTGTGTATGTTTCCTTATCTTAAAAAAAACTCACTTGTACAGGTTTGACAAGTGGTCTTTGTTTGAATTACATATGCTATCCATATTGAAGATTGAATTACTGAACTAACCGGAAATATAGAACTTCTTTGCTTTGATATCATATTACTACTCTCTCTGTTTAATTTTGGTGGGTGATTTATATGTGAACTTATTTTAGGGTAAAATCAATGTCTGCATTTCTTTCAGTCTGCACTTTAGTATTGGCCAAAAGCTGTACTATGAGTCCTTGTTCTTAAGGGGAAAAAGCCACAAATAACTTGATGTCCTAAGAAAGCAGATGGAGCTTTTTGGTCTTAAGATGTCATCTAAAAACCCCTAACCAATCAATTCTGTGCTACCCAATTTATCTGCCTTCAAAGGGTGAAGGACTGAGTTGAAGCATTTGAGATTGGAATCTCTGGTTCCAAGGAAACTTGAGCATTTGACCCTGAGGTCTCTACTACTCAGCCAATCTTCTAGATTCTGACAGTTCATATTTGTTGAATCCCATAACCTTGATGTTAGTTCTGTTTCCCTGTGAAATGTGTCATCATTTTTGTTTGCTCCTGAAATGCACAGTACATGAGGCAAAATATACCTGTTCTCAGTAGCAGCCAAGCCACAGGAACTCTGAGACTCATGTGACTGAAATGGCACGTACAAAGTACTGTGTCTAAATTAACAGCTTCCACATGAGAAAGTCTGTCTCAACTCACAGAATCCGCCAATGGAGCAATAGCAGTTCTTGTTGATTTCCACATCCATGTTATGCAGGTAACAGGTGACCTTCTCAGGTATCCTGGTCTCTTGGTTCCTTAACCTCCTCTTATCCTGACCACCTGCTATGGTTTGAATGTGTGTGTCCCTCCAAATCACCTATGTTGCAACTTATTCCACAATACAACCGCATTGGAAGGTGGGACCTTTGGGAAGTAATTAGGTCATGAGGGCTCTACCCCGGTGACTGTGATTAATACCTTATAAAACAGGCTTCCCACAGCTTTCACCCTTCTATCCTTCTGCCTTCTGCCACCTGAGGACATAGTGTTCATTCCCTCTGGAAAATGCAGCAACAAGATGCCATCGTGGAAGCAGAAACTTGGCCCTTGCCAGACCCTGAACTTGCTGGTGACTTGTGCTTGGACTTCCAGCTTCCATAACTGTGAGAAATAAATTTCTGTTCTTTCTAAGTACCCAGCCATTGGTATTTTGTTACAGCAGCACAAACTGACAAAGACACCATCCTCATTCATTCTAAGAGGAGCAGCTGAGAACTTGTCATCATCAATATCTGAAACTTTTCTATATTCTCCATTTGAAGTATTTCCTTCCCCTGCTATAACCTATTATCTTTAATCTCATTCCTTTAGTACCATGACTCCAAAAGTATATTTTCCAGCCTCTCCAGGAGCTACCTTCCACTGTTCAGCTATCTTTCATTTCCCTTTTTGTGTACTAATTTCCATTCTTGCTCAATTTAGGTTCTATGATCCACCCTTACAATCACTAGTTTACAACACTCTTAACTCTATTCACCTTCTCACTGTGCATAATTACTTAGCAAAGCCCTACCCAGGCTAAATCTAATTCAACCCTGTGGCTGTTAGCCAAAAAAAATAACTGTGCCTCTAATTTTCACATTACATTTATGCTATCTACTCCAAGTTGTCTCTGAGTCCAACTTTGTAATCTCATCATTTTTCACTCTCCTAATTCCTGGATGACTGCTTTATATCTTTTTCCCTTTCCTCAAAGCTCCAGTGCCTTCTGCCCACATTATCACTTTCAGCTGTCAAGCATGTTTTCAATTTATCTGAGAAAATAGAAGCAGAGAATTTCTAAGCTCTCCCATTATGATGTCAGCCCGCCTACTAGCATCTTTGCCCATACAGTCTTCCCTTTCACATCTTTGTCATGCCTGAATTGTCCACACTCCCCGCTTCTTCCATTTGTGAACTAGATCCCATTCCTCAACATTTCAGGACACACCCCCTCTTGCTCTTGCATCACTCCTTTCTTCTGGATCACTTCTATCAGCACAAACATGTTTTGTAAATTATCCCATCGAAAGTCTTCTCTCTCAACCCCATATTGCCTCAAAGTTTTGCTTATTGTTTTGCTCCGTTTTGCAGCAAAATTTCTAAAATGTTTTGTCTGTACTCATTATTTCTCTCAGAACTACAGGATCTGGGCTTTGTCCGCAAGTACTTCCCCAAACTCCACCCCTCAGGGTCAATGATGATGGTCTCTACTTTGCTAAATGCATCGAATCATTTCAGTCTTCATCATCCTTGGCCCATCATCAGTGTCTGGCATGGCTGATCACTCCCTCCTTCTTAATGACTTTCTTCCCCTGGCTTCAAGAACCCCACCTGCTACTCAGTTTCTGCTCAGTTCACTGGCTTCTGGTGCTGAGCCTTCTTTACCAGTTCCTTTTCATCTCCACAAACTTCAAGTAGCGCTGTGGCCCAGGAAACATTTGAACCTCTTCTCTGACGATTGTCCCTCCCTTGGTGCTTTGGTCTTCAAGCACTTCATTTTTAAGTTCAATTTTATGTTTACAAAATAATTGAGTACATAGTGCACAGAATTCTACGCTCCTGTTACCTACCTCCCAATCCTCACACATAGTTTCTCCTGGTATTAATATCTTGCATTAGTGCTCTGTTTGTTATAATTAATGAACTAATATGTTGTTAGTAACTATAATGTATAGCAGTGTTTTTCAACTTTTTTTTTTTTGTCTCACAGCACACTTGAAACTATAAACTTCCACCACACACTTACATTATGTTGATTAAAAAAAAAAAAAAGAGTAAAAAAAAAAAAAAGAATATTTTTACTGTGCTTTGAACTTCTTCCGAAAATAATTTAATTAATTATCTTTAAAAATGTTCGTGGCACACCTAAGATCCTCTTATGGCACAGCAGTGTGCTGCTGAACACTGGTTGAAAATCACTTGTGTACAGTTTTGATCAAGATTCAGACTTAGTGTTGTATAGTTTTATGGATTTTGACAAATGCATCATGATCTGGATTCACCATTACAGTTTCATAGAGAATAGTTTCACTGTCCTGAAAATGCCCCTTCTGCACCTAGTCATCCTTCTTCTCCCCCAAATTCCTAGCAATCACTTTACTGCCCCCATACTTCTGTCTCTTCCAGAAAGTCATATAGTTAGAATCATAACATCTTTTCAGATTTTGGTAATATACTTTTAAGTTCCACCATGTGTTTTTATGGCTTGATTGCTCATTCTCTTTAATGTTGAATACTGTTCTATAGTATAGATCTACCAGTTTGTTTATCCATTTACTTATTCAAGGACATCTTGACTACTTTCAGTTTTTAGTGATTATGAATAAAGTGACTATGAACAATTGTGTGCAGGTTTTTTGGTAGACATAAATTTTCAACAAAATTGGGCAAATGCCTAGGAGCATGATGGCTGGATGATATGGTCAGACGCTGGTTAGCTTTGCAAAAAACTACAAAACTCTCTTCTAGAAAGTGTACAATTTTGCATTCCTACCAGCAATTAAATGAGTATCACTGTGATTCTGCATCCTTGTCAGCAATTTGTATTATAATTTTGTAGACTTTAGCCATTCTTATCAGTATATAATGGTATCTCCTTGTTTTAGTTTGTGGTTATCTAATGATAAGATGTTTAGAATATTGTCATATGCTTATTTATACAAAATATTTTCTTTTTCATATCCTTATTCCACATGACTTTTTTCTATTTTAAAACATATTTTTATTTGTTTATTTTTACTTTTAAACTAAGACACATACACTTTAGCCTAGGCCTACACAGGGTCACTATGATCAGTATCGCTGTCTTTTACCTTCACATCTTGTCTCACTGGAAAGTCTTCATGACATACATGAAAATGTTATCTCCCATGATAACAAAGCCTACCTCCTGAAGAAACTGCCTGAGCTGTTTTGCAGTTATTTTTTTAAATATAATTGGTACATACTAAAATAATGATTAAAAACTACAGTATAGTAAATACTAGGCAATATGACATTTTTAGCTTCCTTATAATATTATGGGACCACCATTGTATATGCAACCCATCATTGACTAAAATATTATGCAGTACATGACTTTATGTTTAATTTTCATTTTTTTTGATAACATAAATGGTATAGTGTTTTAAATTTCAAGTTTCAATTGTTTATTGATTATATAAAGACAATTGACTTTTGTATATTAGCTTTGTATCCTGCCACCTTGCTATGATCATTTATTAGTTCTAGAAGATTTTGGATATTGTTGCTATTAATTCTTTGGGATTTCCTTCAAAGATAATCATGTTATCTTCCATCCCTAATCATATATCTTTTGTTTCTTTTTCTTATCTTATTGCATTAGTTAAGACTTCTAGTATATTGAATAGGAGTGGTGAGAATGGGTATCTTTACCTTATTACTAAGCTTAGGGGGAAAGTATCAAGTTTCTTACCATCAAGTATGATGTTAACAGTGATTTTTAAAAAAAATTTGGGGGGGAGGGGTGTATAACTCTTTATCCATTTGAGTGAGTTTTTTCCTATTCCTAGTTTGCTTAGAGTTTTTATTGTGAGTGTTTGATTTTATCAGATGATTTTTCTATATCTATCGATATGACCATATGATCTTTCAACTTTAAACTGTTGATGTGATGGATTACATTAATTAATTTTTGAATATTGAACCTGCCTTGTATATTGTCCTATGTTTTTAAGACTTTAAAGACTTTTATGTGTTGGTGACTCCTAAATTTATATCTCTAGCCTAGACTTCTCTCTTTTGTACCTGTCATCTCCTCTATCATTTCCTAAACTAAACTCCAGTATTTTTCATCCTGTAAATGTAAACTCTATTATTATATTTCTTTTTCCAGAGAGGACTATAGTCACCAACATTGCTGTGCTTTTGAGACATGTTTCCAAGGTGTAATTGGCACTCTGGGATAGGGCAGTGAAATAGAAAAGGCAGACATAGATGGGACGCCTGGACTCCAAGACTATTGTACCATGGCATGAAAAACCTACAAAAGAGTAACCACGTGGAGACAGAAGGATTGTGGTATTAGAGTCCCTGAGAGAGCATAAAGTTAAAAAATAGGTTTCAACCAGACAGCCAAGAATCTATCAGGGTGCTTCCAGCAGAAATTTTCTGTATGAGATAATAAGTGAAGGCAGCCCATGGCAAAAAATAATTATAATTAAAGAGACCATATGTCTCCCAGGGCAGCCTGGTTTATACCTATAGTGGATCAATTACTTACTGTATATACTCGAGTATATATGGCACTTGTTTTCAGTGCTTTCTTTAATTCTCAATGCTACCTTAATCTTAGTGATATATTATTTGGTTACTTGTTATAAATCATGAGACATTAAAAAAATTGGATAGTTTCTGGAGATAGAAACTCTATATGGAAGATTTGTGGGGAGGGTCCAAATCATCTTTCTGCTCACTTCAGGTCCTTGGGGTGGTAGTTTAGTAGAAGCAATAGAACCAGTTTGCATTGGAGACTTCAAAGTACTGAAATCTCAAGGTTATTTCAGAGGAGGATAGAATTGCTGCTAGGGAAAGGAAAAAAATGACCTATCATTGAGGACATGAGGACATGTACATCACTGGGTGTTTCAGAATCTGAGAAATTCAATCATACTTTGGAGGAGCTGAACCGACAAGCAGGAAGCCAAGAAAAGCCCAGGCACTGGAGGGGAGTCTAGCCTCCAGTCTGAAAAATCTGATGAGAAGGGGGAGGGGAGGGACAATGAGCAGGAATTACTGATACTAGTGCATTAATTATTCTTTACTGACTTTTGGGGCCACCAGTCAGTTCCTTGAGTTATACACACAAACCCAACTTGGAAGATACGAAGATCTCTGGAATTTGAGAGAAAGAAATCTGTTGCCATTTGATGCTGATTAGATTCTTAAGTCTAATTCTGACAATGGGACCATATAGCCCATTTTCAAACTTGAGTTTTTAGTACTGGTGTAGTTTTAGGACTACGTATGTTGTACACACAGAGGGTACAAAAAAATGTGTACACATTTTAAGAGATGTTATCTATCTATTACTTTTCAAAGTTGAGTTGAAGGTAGTGTTACTGATCAAGTGTGCCTACACATGCTATACACATCCACTTTACCTGCAATTTGTACAATTTAGGGGGAATGACCAATTTTACTTCCAACAAGCTCTCTGAAGATGTGTGTACATTTTCTTGGAACCCTTGGCATATAATATATGCACAATATATATATACATACCACATACATGGAATATACAAATAATTACAGTATCCATAAAATACAAAATACAAAACATTTAAAATAGGAAAGATTAATGCAATAAATATATATATGCATATATAAATATACAAAAATACAAATATATGAATGCATACAGTTTACAATATGCAAATATATATATATATATATATATATATCGATGAAGTGCCCTCTCAAGTACACCTGATAAAACTTCCACTGAAGTATCTTTACTTAAATTAATAGATGCCACAGCATTGAATGGCTACTTTAATGGAATAAAATATTAGAACTTATTATTGATTGAGGTCAATAAACAGATCTATAATGAGACACTGGTGGAGTAAAAGAAGTTAGTAGCTCAGGGAAGAGATAATCCTTCCTCGTCCCTGAAGTCCCACACATTAAAGAGAGGACAGGAGGTGGACAATGATGGGGAAAGAGGCAGAGCTGACAGTGGCAGGGAATGAATTCAGTGGCTTCACAACTTTTCATGGGGTGATAATATGCCTCTACCCATCTCTCAGAAGGGTCAGGAACATCCTCCCCAAAACCACTTCTTTAAGTGGCTTCAGGATTAGTGCCTATAGGATCCAGAAAATGTGTCTGGGGGAAAAAAAGTAACTAACAGCATCACAAAGTAGGAAAAGTCTCCCCAAGGAAGGGGATGATCTCAGAATTCAATGCAAATCAGAAGTACACTTGTAGAGGATAAAAATTTGGTTGATTATCTGAAGGAAGATGAAGTAGGTAGACACAGATAGCATATAGCATGGATATAAGAAAGCTAAAAAGAGAGGTTCTACCAGGCAGGGCAGGTGAGTAAAAGTTCTGTATGTGTGCTCATGCTGAGTGGGGTCGTTTCAGCATAGATGTGCTGGACTGCCCTGGCTGGT
This sequence comes from Loris lydekkerianus, assembly GCA_963574355.1. Lineage (NCBI taxonomy): Eukaryota > Metazoa > Chordata > Mammalia > Primates > Lorisidae > Loris > Loris lydekkerianus. The sequence goes on along the minus strand of CAUYPK010026286.1, from coordinate 18,572 downwards.
GAGAGCTGACTCTGCACATCTCTTCCCAACTACACATTCAGTGACATCACATCAGTAGTTCAAAATCAGCCACAGTGGAAGCATTTAGTATTGACAGTGTGGAAATAGCCCCGTGATGTCAATCAGAGTTGCTTTTTAAAAATTCTTCTAGCGAAATAGTGGTTAAGTATTTATCACAATACCATTGAGCCTTAGACTCTTTGGTAACAGGAATCAGAAATTCACATGCTGAATTATGTTTTGTCTTACGGTGAGGTGTTAAACTTATCTGTTAACTTGCATTGTTGACAGAGAGACTGGCATAACCTTATTCCAGAGTGACTGATGGGGGTCTGTCCATTAGTCTGCCAAGGCCCTTTATTTAGCCTAGAACCAGGCTTTTCTGCTTTGGGAATATGCTTAAATCTCAAAATAACCTTGTCATGACCTGAGTGCCCTGGGCATTTTGTTGCTTCTGAACTGCCAGATTGTTTATCTGGAGGTGAGAAGGTTGGAGAAAGACAACAGTGTTGCCCTTCCTGAATTTCACTGCATGCCAGGAAGTCTGTGGTTGGCAGACAGCCTTATTATGCCAGTCTCTCGGGGGATTATTTCTGAATTTCAGAACTATTTAAAGAAACTCAAAGTCCTAAAAATTCTGCATGAGTTTGTGGAAATGCAATTTGATGCTGATTAGATTTTGCCAGGACCTTAAGTCCAAGTATGTACTGATTTTGCACACAGCTGTTAACCATGCTCTTCATACTATTGTTTAAACATTAGGGGAAAAAAAAAACATCACTGCTCCTTGTAAATAAAAGACTTACATGGATAATGAAAGAACTGTTTATCTTTCTTAGAGTAAGTCTGCAGGACCCAGAATAACTTGAACATTTTCACAGAATAGGAAACCATGTGCTTGATACAAAGAAGAAAATAGCATCTTCTGTTTATGAGAGGTAAAATTAGTGTTGAAAAACATGTGTATCTAAATTGGTACTTGTAGGAAGCAATTAGCTGGATGGTATGGCAGCGGCTAGCTGAGCGGAGGCTTCTGAAGTGGATGACATCTTTTGGAAAAACAAACAACAGCAGAGCTAGTTTACTTATGAGCCCCAAATAATTTAATAGATGCTAGACTCCTAAGAGGCAATCTGATGATTGTGTAGACATCATTTAGTCTTTGGAACACACAGTAATTGTTACCAGAAGCTCCTGGATCTTTGAGGATGGGAGTACTCACATTCATCCTTGATTTTACCATCTTATGCATCTTTGGAGTGGAGGAGACTAGTCAACTTTCTCTGAGATTTCTTATTCTAAGAGATTGCTAGTGCTGGAGGGGCTGATTTCAAAGCTGGCAATTATTAGTTATTCCTGCCTTCCATTAAGCCATGTGGAATTCTTCCAAACTCAAAAAAGGGACAGGGAACTATGAGATAGAAGCAAATGAAAGCCAAGCCCTGGGTTAAGTATCTGCATGGTTTTATGCAGCCAGTCATTTACCTTTGCTTCGTCATTAAAAAAAAATGTTTTTAAAGGACAGTTTAAAACATACGAAGTATAAAACATTTAAAATAGGAAAGATTGACTGGGGCCATGAGAACAATCACAGTAAGGAAACTTCGCGGGCAAGAGTTCATATCCATGTTCACCAGAGGCGGAGCACATGTAACTCTCAGTGCTCCAGGAATCAGCACTGAAGGCCAGGCATGATTGGCTCCACATCTTAGAATGTCCATAAAACAAAACAAACCAATTGCTCAGAAAAAGCTAAGCTATTCTTACCACTAAGAAAGATTTCTCCTCTGGGTCCTCTTAAGGAGGACACCATATAAAATACAGAGCAAAATCCTCAGCAGCATCCTTGGAGGAAAGGCTCTAGGTCTCTCACAGTGTTTCTTGATGTGGGCTGATACCATGATGCTGAAATGTAATTCTGGGAATAAATAAAGATGGGTAAGGCCACTGTGATACCAGCAGTCACAGAGATTTTTGATAAGTTAGCATAATGTTGGGACAGATTTTAGAGTTTTAGAACAGATAGACAGAATGGGTAGATTGAATATCCTTTAGGCAATTCCCCATTAATAACACATCTCGCAGATGAAATTTCGATAAGTATGAAAGGGCAGTAAATTCATCATTAGCCTTCCTGACAGGTATCCAGATCACAGAGAGTCTTTAATTGCAGTATTGCATTTAATTTTATCCTACTGAGAATTCCTGGTTTTTTTTGTTTGTTTGTTTGTTTGTTTTTGTTTTTTGCAGTTTTTGGCCTGGGCTGGGTTTGAACCCACCACCTGTGGCGTATGGGGCCACGCCCTACTCCTTTGAGCCACAGGCGCTGCTCGAATTCCTGATGTTTCATTGTACTACTTCCAGATGCAAATAAATATGGTAATTTTTTTCAAGATCACTCAGCTAGTAAGAGGAGCCAATGAGGTTGAGATTAGCTCTTTTTTATTTCAGTGTCCATGTTCCTTGACATATGAACCTTCTGTTCCTGCTTCCTGGCTGGCCAATGAGGTTGAGTTTAGCTCTTTTTTATTTCAGCGTCCATTTTCCTTGACATATGAACCTTCTGTTCCTGCTTTCCAGCTGGCTACCTTGATGACTGAGGGAAAGATCTCCAAAGCAGCAGAGTTGAGCTGTGAGAACCCGCTCACTCTTGTCTTCTCCAATCCTAGTGCTGGAGTCACTCTGCCTCTAAAAAGGCACATCCAGCAAAGTCTGTGCTTTTCCATCTCCCCTTGGGGAATGGAGTATGTTTGGTGTGTTTTATAAATTTCCATTAGCAACCATTATGATAAGACCCTACACCATGGTGCATGAAAAGTGAATATCTAGAAATTTGCTCAGGATGACCTTTGGGAAACAGAGAGAGTAGGGTCAACTGGAAAGTAAATGACAACAGTTAGAACCATCAACTCAGGGCAGCATTTTTCAAGGTAATGTCACTCAGTCTGATCATCACAGACAAAGGAAAGGCACTTGCTTTTCTGCAGGGCTTGGTAGGGTGTTTTGGCTCATGAGCTTTGTGAGAGAGTGTTGGACACAGAACCCTTCCTTTGCAGAGGAGCCTAAGGGACCACTGTTGTGTATGAGTCAGTTTGGAAAATCTTACCCTCCAGAGTGGTTCTCAACTGGAGCCTCTGAAAAGCTTTGAAACATACTAGTTCCTGAGCCTCAAATCAAAACTATTATATTAAAGTCTTGGCAGTGAGGAGAGCATGCATTTTTCTAGAAACTCCTCAGATGACTCTAATGTGAACAAACACGGGGACTAATATTTAGTAATTTGGAGACCTATTAAACTGGAAGCTGGGAATCTTTTTTTTTTTGGAGACAGTCTTACTTTTTTGCTCTCAGAAGAGTGCTGTGGCATCATAGCTCATAGCAACCTCAAACTCTTGGGCTCAAGCAATTCTCTTGAGAAGCTGGGATTACAGATACCCACACAACACCTGGCAATTTTTTTTTTTTTTTTAGAGACGGGGTCTTGCTCTTGCTCAGGCTGGTCTCGAACCCATGAGCTCAGGCAATCCACCTGCCTCAGCCTCCAAGGATGCTGGGGTTACAAGCGTGAGCCACCACGCCCATCCTAAACTGGGAATCTTAAAGAAGTTTGGCCTCTTTAACAGGAGCAACTAGGTAGAGGGCTGATGTCAGTGTCTTCATTAACATAATCATAATAAACCCTGCTTGTTTCTTTTTAGCTACCACTGCCTCTTGCTTTCTTCCAGCCCAAGTCTCCAAAGATTAATCTATATTCTCTGTCTTGTACAGATTCCACTTGTTCCCGTGTCAAGGAAATCCTGGCTTTTGTTCATTAGTTTTCTTAACTATTTTTTTTTTTTTTTTTTTTTTTTTTTTCAGTTTTTGGCCAGGGGCTGGGTTTGAACCCACCACCTCCTGTCTATGGGGCCAGCACCCTACTCCTTTGAGCCACAGGTGCCACCCTCCTTAACTCTTTTTGTAATGTTTTAACTAAGGCTTTGTGAATTTATTTTATTTTTTTTTAATTTCAGAATATTAGGGGTACATAGATTTTGGTTACATACTTTGTTTTTGTACAGACAGAGTCAAAGTTATACATGACCCTTTTACCTTTGGGTCTATCCAGCAGTGGGATTGCTAAATCAAATGGTAGATCTACTGTAAGGTCCTTGAGGTATCTCCATACGGTTTTCCACAGAGGTTACATTAGTTTGCAGTCCGTCAACAGTGTATGAGAGTTCTTTTCTCTCCACATCTACACCAGGATCTATTGTTTGGGGGGGGCTTTTTTTTTTCTTTATTTACTTATTTTATTAAATTTTAGAATATGAGGGGGTATACAGGTTTTGGTTATATACTTTGTTTTTGTACAAATTGAGTCAAAGTTATACAGGTAAGTGTGCCCTTCCCCCAGATAGTGTGCACTGTACCCAATAGTAGTGCATTTACCCATCTCCTTCACTCCCCTCCCCTTTCCAGCTTGCTTTTCATTGAGGTTTACTTCCATTTGTGCCCTTAAGTGTTGATCGATTAGTTCCATTTTGGTATTGAGGACACGTGTTTGTTTCTCCATTCTTGTGATGTTTAACTTAGAGAATGGTTTCAAGTTCCCTTTAGGTTGTCCAAAAAGATGCTAGATGACCATTTATTTGTGGCTGAGTACTACTCCATAGTGTGCATGTACCACATTTTATTAATCCATTTGTGTATTGGTGGGCGCTTGGGTTGTTTCCACGTCTTTGCAATTGCGATTGTGAATTGTGCTATTATAAACAATTGAGAGCAGGAGTCCTCTTAATCAAATGATCTTTTCCCTTTGGGTATATACCCAGCTGTGAGACTGCTGAATCAAATGATATATTTACTGCAAGTTTTTTGCAGTACCTCCTTACAAATTTTCCATAGATGTTATACTAGTTTGCAGGTGCAACAACAGGATATGTGAGTTACTCTCTTTGCCTCCACACCAGCATCTGTTGTTTCAAGACTTTTTAACACAAACTAGTTTTATTGGAGTTAGATGATATCTCATTGTGGTTTTGATTTGCATTTCCTAATGATTAGAGATGTTGAACATAATTTTATGAGTTTTTAGGCCATTAGTATACCTTCATTTGAAAAGTTTCTGGTCATTTCTTTTTCCCACTTTCTAATAGAGTTGTTTGATTGTTTCTTGATGGTTTGCTTGAGCTCTTTGTAGATTCTGGTTATCAGTCCTTTATCAGATGTATAGCATGTGAATATTTTGTCCCATTCTTGGGGCTGTCTATTTGCTTTTTTGATTGTGTACAGAAGCCCTTTAATTTGATCAGGTCCTGTTAATTTTTGTTGTTGCTCTGATTGCTTTTAGGCTGATATCTGTAAGAGTTTTTCCAGCATTTTCCTTTTAGAATTCCCATAGTTTCCTGCCTTAGGGTTAAGTCTTTTATTCATAGTGAGTTAAGTTTTGTGAGTATTGAGAGGTGCAGATCCTGTTTCAGTCTTTTACATGTGGCTATCCAGTTTTTCCAGCACCACTGTTTGAGGAGGCATTCTTTTCCGTAGTATATGTTTTTATTGGTTTTGTCAAAAATCAGATAAGAATATGAAGAAGATTTTATCCTGTGTTCTTTGTTCTGACCTAGAGGTCTCTATGTCTCTATTTTTGTACCATGCTGTATTGGTAACTATCTCCTTAACTCTTCTTTATGTTAGCAACTTGTCCAGGGCAGTCCCAAATAGTTATAGCTCTGGGATATTACAAAGCCAGAGGTTTATATTGCACATTTGGATGTTTTTTGGTATTATATATAATTCCTCTTTTTTTCCTTATAACTTCTATATCCTCTGCCCCCAATTTGGACATTAATGTGGGATAAAATATGACTAGTTTTTTAGATATTTGGAGCTGCACACTATATTTATCTATCATCAGTTCATATTTTTATTATTTAACCTCTGTAAATATTTTGGTAGTTCCTTTTTGCCACCCTATGGTTAACTACTTCTGTGCCTTTGTTTTTCACTAAGACCTCTACCCAGTGAATAGAGCAAAAAATGTCTATTCTTAGGAGAAATTTTTATTTTCCCAAATGCTGTGATGATCATCTTTCCTGGAGTATATACAACCAATCCCCCTTTGTTAAATTTGACTGGCTTAAATAAAAGTCCAGAATATAAAGGCAGAACACAGTAGAATATATTGTGCTATGCCAAGAACACATGGACAAGCTTCCCAACTTGTGTCTGTTTTAACACAAGACCTAATATGAATCCAAACACTATGAAAGAAAGAAAAGAAGCTTATGAAGTCATATGAAGATCCTTTCTGCAGGCATTATGATATGAACATTATGATGTATGTCCTGAATTTCAAACTCTGAGGCATTGGCTTTAATAGTGGCTTATGAAATAGCACCAAGGTAGCACCTAGGTACCAAAAATGCATATTATGCATATTGATACCATTTGGGGAGTATTTGAGAATAATAGTAGAGAGCATAATAGGGAAAAATAATCAGGCATGCCATTTGAGACCCTTAAATTTATACATGAATCCAAAAATACATGAAGATGAAAGCTGAGACTCCTCAATGTGTGAGCAACACAGCAGGAGAACAAAGTGAATCGTGGTGTTTGTTGATTTAGTTTGTTACAAGAGGGAAAGCAATAAATTGATTTCTTAGAGGATGTAATCATGTCAGCCATAGAGGTTGGAGTGATTTTGGCTTATAATGTCTCAAAGAACCCTGGAGTCAGAACAGGGAGAGAAACAATAAGAAAGCAGAAGGACCCTGGCAGGAAAGAGGCAGCGAGTAACATGTGCTGAGAACAGGAAGCCAGAGTGAGGGAGCTTTGAAGGGCCAATGTGAATCATGATCTGGTCGAGAGATCTCTTATCCCTGCAAACTTTAAAAAGAAATTTAATCTGATCAGGCTGATTAAAAGATGGTCAATTTTCAAATTTACCAGGAAATTGGTAGGAAATTGAACTTAAGTGAAATAAGCCCAAATTGCACAAAGTTATTTTGAAAAGAATAAGGAAACAGGCTGATGTGGAGAAATGGACTGTGGAAAAGGAAACATTAAGACCGAGTAAAAGCGGCACTGAACACCTCCTCTTGGCCTCTGCAGTTGGTTGGTACCTAGGGAAGTGAGTACAGGGACTTGGAAGCGTTATAAGGAATAAATAGGTTAGAACTCAGGCCACAGTACTGAGGGGGAGAGTTTCTGGAACATTATATGTGAAAGTGGAGAGACTGGCTTCCCCATTGTCTGAGTCTGTTTGGGCTGCTGTAACCAAATACCACGAACTGGGTGGCTTATAAACAGAAATTTGTTTTCACACAGTTTCAGAGTCTGAGAAGTTCAAGATCAAGGATATGGTAGATGGAGTGTCTACTGACAACCTGTGTCCAGATCATAGATAGCCATGTTCTTCCTGTGTCCTCACGTGGTGCAAAGGGCAGGGGAACTCTCTGGGGTCCCTTTTATAAGGGGAATTATCCCTTTTATGAGGGTGGTGCCTTCATGACCTGATTATTCCTCAACAACTCCATCTCCAAATATAATTTATTAGTCATACTGGGGGAGGGTAGACCCCTCTCCAATGAGACTGGTGTTCTTACAAAAAGGGAAAGATGGGACAGACACACACACAGACAGAGAATACCTTGTGGATGTAGGAGTTATTTTGCCACAAACCAGGGACAGCTACCTGCAGCTAGGAGAGAAGGCTGGAACAGAGCCTTCCTGAGTGCCCTTAGACATAGCCTGTCCTTGCTGACTCCTTACTGTCAGACTTCTGGCCTCTAAAACATGGAGACAAATTTCTGTTGTTTAAGCCACTCAGTTTGTAGTATTACACAGTCCTAGGAAACACATACCGGCTCTCATGGAGTTTCCCCTGTGAGCCTGACCCTGGCTTTCCTGCCTCTCTGAGTGGGTGCAAGAGAGAGCAGGATTCTGGGAGGAGGAGACATGGTCAGGGAGCCTGGGGAGAAGGTGAAGGCCTGATAAGGCTGTATGAGGCAGGCACCAACCACCTAGCAGGTGGGAGGCTCTCCTGGGGGCATAGAATCCAACTTGTAGCAAGGACTGGGATGGTTGAAGCAAGGGGTGGGATTTTGAGACTGGCTGCCCCACCCAGCCCTGGACTGCCTCAGACCTGTGAATGAGCAGAGACTGAGGATGCTTGTCAGGAAATGGGGATGCTGGAATCCTGTGGATGGATTTTCAGAGTTTCTAAAGTATCTTATTTTATTATTTGTTTATTTAATTAAAGTCACAGAATATGTTAAAGAGATTCAGTGATTACATACCAAAACAAAACTTGGTGATGATGTAGGTTGGACAGGGAGGAAGACTCAGATACACTTTGCACTCCATACACCTTCTCCTGCCCCTCCACTTCCCACAAACTAAATTCTGCAAAATTTGATAATCTTTGCGATTATACCCATTTTATTCCCTTCAGATGATTTTCTCTCTTCATTTCTTCCATTTTTCACCTCTGATAAAACTGAGAGTCATGGGGTTTGCATATGGTCATGGAAGCTCTATCTTTTGTTAGAGAATCTGGTTGATTTCAGGATTTCATACTTCTTATTTCTTCAAAAAAGAATTTCTAAGATTTCCTTTTGGAATTCAATCATTAAGTCTAAAACACGTTCTTTTATTATTTTATGGAAACTTGGTGGCCCCCTGCTAAGGTGTCAGAGAGACAGACTAAGGGAAAAACATTTTTATTACAAAGGAAAGTCAGAATATATTATTTCTTAGGGTATATGATACAATGCTCCAGAATGGCTGCAAAATTTTAACTGCAAAAGATAAGAAGCAAAGAAATGTGTGGTTGGATGATTAACTCTAGTATAAAATATGCATGTCTAGGTTGGGAGCCTTGATAGATTGGAATGTTACACTTATGATCAAGATGAAAGAAAAAGGAAAAAGATAAAATGGAACTCTTTCTTTAGAAGAAGAAAAATCAGTAAATAGGTTGAAGATTAAAGAAGTAAAACTAAACATTCTGGTGTAAATATCTTTGTTGTAATGTGATTTTTGGTCTTCTGGGTATATACCTAGGAGAGGAATTATAGGATTGAATGGCAGGTCTATTTTTAGATCTCTAAGTGTTCTCCAAACATCTTTACAAAAGGAATGTATTAGTTTGCATTTCCACCAGCAGTGTAGAAGTGTCCCCTTTTCTCCACATCCATGCCAACATCTCTGGTCTTGGGATTTTGTGATATGAGCTAGTCTTACTGGAGTTAGATGGTATCTTAAAGTAGTTTTGATTTGCATTTCTCTGATGATTAAAGATGATGAGCATTTTTTCATATGTCTGTAGGCCATGCGCCTGTCTTCTTCAGAGAAGTTTCCCTTCAAGTCCCTTGTCCAGCCTGCGATGGGATCACTTGTTTTTCTCTTGCTTATACGTTTGACTTCTCTGTGGATTCTGGTTTATTGCAGCCCAATTCACAATTGCTAAGTCACGGAAAAAGCCCAAGTGCCCATCGATCCAAGAATGGATTAATAAACTGTGGTATATGTACACCATGGAATATTAAGCAGCCTTAAAGAAAGATGGAGACTTTACCTCTTTCATGTTTACATGGATGGAGCTGAAACATATTCTTCTTAGTAAAGTATCTCAAGAATGGAAGAAAAAGTATCCAATGTACTCAGCCCTACTATGAAACGAATTTTTGGCTTTCATATGAAAGCTATAACCCAGTTATAACCTAAGAATTTGGGGAATGGGGAGAGTGGGGGGGAGGGAGAGGGGAAAGTGTGTGTAGGGAGGGTGATTGGTGGGATTACACCTGCGGTGCATCTTACAAGAGTACATGTGAAACTTAGTAAATGTAGAATATAACTATCTTAACACAATAACTAAGAAAATGCCAGGAGGGCTACATTAACCAGTGTGATGAAAATGTGTCAAACTGTGTATAAAACCAATGTATGGTGCCCCATGATCGCATTAATGTGTACACCTATGATTTAAAATTAATCATTTAAAATTTAAAATTTAAACATTAAAAAAAAAGAAAAAAAGAAACAAAAGAGGAGACCCTGAGAGAAATAAAAAAAAGAAGAAAAAAGAAGTAAAACTAAAGACTATTGAAACTAAACAAGAAAAAGAGCCACATAACACAAACCAAACTTAATATGGAATTTTAATGCACTTGACAGTCGTGTCATTCTGTATTTTCTCTAAATTTGAAAGCATTATGCATTTGTAGCATAATGTAGCATAAACTTTAAGAGTGTCTTTTAATACTCAGGTAACTAGGCAGACCTTTAAGTAATGTGACTTTGTTTCTGTTAGGGTTGTAAAAGGGTGAGATTACCAGGCTTCCTGATTGCTGTCAATCACTCAGAGGTCAGTGGCCAAGGACAGGCAGAACTTTTTTCTCTTCCGTGTTGCCTTCCTTTTGATAGTCTCGTGGTATACCAACCCTCCTCACCTTGAGGGGACAGGCCTAGTGAACCCTGTGCACCACACAGAGGCAGAAAGGATGTGTTTCCATGTATTGTAATATTTCAGAACCAAGTGGGTTTTAGGCCCAGCTAGCCCACTCAACTACAATGTGACCTTGAGAAGTTGTATTAGCCTCTATTCCCTTCAGTTATAAAATGGGGGTAATGTGTATTTCACAGGATAATTCTAACGATTAAATAAAATTGTGTGTACATCTCACCTGGCACATAAATCCAAAAAAGAGATTATTGTTAATCTTTTAGGGTTAGTGCTGAGATGTTGATTAAGCCCAATTATAAAACCTAAAAGGATAATAATTCTAAAGGTTAACATCATTTATCCAATCATCTCACGTTTCCTCTTGTTCTTTAGCCTTGGTTTTGGTTACAGAGCTTTATTTAAAGTTGTAGTTCACTAAAGCCATGAAGAATTATTGAAGGAAGAGAAGCCAGAGTGGAGGTTTTCCATGTTTGTTGTACATGAGAATCATCATAGGCAGAGTTTTCAGCTCGGCGTCCTGCATGTTTTGATTTGATAATGATTATTGGTGGTCGTCTCATGCAACCTACGGAAGATGTTTAGCAGCATCTGACTTCTACCAGTGACACATCCCTTCCCCCACTCCCTCCCAAGAATGACAATCAAAAATATCTTTAGTTATTGCCAAATGTCCCACGTTGGGGACCGAACTACCTTCAGTTGAGAAATAGTGACCGAAAAAGAGAGCTACTATTTAAATGGTTTGTGGTAGGCACAGACATTGGTATTTTGGAAACTCTTTAGACGAATTCAGTATGGAATCAGAATTAAATCTATATTTTAATTAACTTGACTATTGAGTTCTCTGAATTCTTTACAGTTCTTTAATTAATGAATGATATTTTTAGGTTCAGCAAAAGTTGTTGAAGGTGATAATGGCCTAAGATTTTTTTTCTAATGTCACTTTTATTTGTATAGAAAATATTGGAGATTTTTTTTTTTTTTTTTTTTTTTTTGAGACAGAGCCTCAAGCTGTTGCCCTGGGTAGAGTGCTGTGGCATCCCAGCTCACAGCAACTTCCAACTCCTGGGCTTTAGTGATTCTCCTGCCTCGGCCTCCCAAGTAGCTGGGACATCCGTGCCTGCCACAATGCCTGGCTATTTTTTGGTTGCAGCCGTCGTTGTTTGTGGGCCCAAGCTGGATTCAAACCCTCCAGCTCAGGTGTATGTGACTGGTGCCTTAGCCACTTGACCCACAGGCACTGAGCAGACAAAATTATCTGAATCAAAGAATGACCAGATAATACACTGAAGAAATAAAGCCGGATGAAGAAAAGAAAACTAAATGAATTAAGAAGAAAGTAAGTAACTTAGAATTTTTTTTTTATTTAATCTGAAGAGAAACGTGATATGAGTTGTAGTTGATGTTGTTTCCTACAGGCAACAAATTGTGAAATAATTTAGAAGCAATGAATTTCATCCAGTGTTCTGTACATTAATGTTTCACAACTAATCTTTCAATTGAGAGGTTTAGTCCAATAGGAAGTTGTCTCAGGTCAAAATTTTGGATATTTCATTGGTTTTAGTATTTTCTTAGAAGTAGCACTTTTAAGTTTGCCATTACAGTTTAGTTTAATAAAATAAATAACCATAAAAATATTTTATTGGTATCTACTAGTTATATGTATTTGGGGCTTGATATGATATTTTGATGCCTGTATACAATGTGGAATGATTTAGGGTAATTGCAATATCTATCACTTTAAACATTTAGCTTTTCTTCATGTTGGCAATGTTACAATTCTTCTCTGTTAGCTATTTTGAAATATACAATAAAAATTGTTAACTGTATTTTTTCCTATTATACTATAAAATGCTAGAACTTGTTCCTTCTGTCTAATTGTATTTTATATCCCTTAATTTCTCTTCATTCTTCCCTCCCCTTTTCCCTTCCTGGTCTCTGCTAATCACCATTCTACTCTCTACCTCCATGAGATCCACTTTTTGTTAGCTTCCACATATGATGAGAACATGCAATATTTGTCTTTCTGTGCCTGGCTTATTTCACCTAACATTATGACGTCTAGTTCCATATATGGTATGACAAAGGATAGTCTTTTATTATTTTTTATAGCTGAATAATATTCCATTGTGTATATAGCACAATTTCTTTATCCTCTCATCCCCTGATGGATACTTGGGTTGAGTCCATATTTCAACTATTGTGGATCTGGAGTGCAGATCTTTTTATTATTTTTTTAGTCTCAATTTTACTTATTTCTGCTCTGATCTTTATGATTTATTTTCTTCTATTTACTTTGGATTCAGTTTGTTTTTGCTTTTCTAGTTCCTTTAGGTTCCAAATAGTTCCTATTAGATGGTTTGTGTGAAATCTATTTTTTTGATGTTGGTGTTTATTGTTAATAAACTTCCTCTTAGTAGTGCTTTCTCTGTATACCATAGGTTTTTTTATGCTATGTCTCCACTTACATTTGCTTTGAGAAATGTTAAAATTTTCCTTCTTAATTTCTTCATTGACCCATTGGTCGTTCAGAAACATGTTCTTTATTTCTAAAGTATTTGTACCATTTCTAAAGTCCCTTTTGTTATTGATTTTTAGTTTTATTCCATTATGGTCAGAAAAGATAAATGCTATGATTTTGAATTTTTTGAATTTGTTAACATCTATTCTGTGACCTCTCATATGGCCTATTCTGGAGAATGTTTGTTGTGCTGATGAGTGAAATGTCTACTCTGCAACAATTGAATGAAATGTTCTGTAAATGTGTGTCAAATCCATTTGGTCTAGAGCATAGTTTAATGTTGATATATCTTTGTGGATTTTCTGCCTGGATGATCTGACCATTGCCAAAAGTAGTGGGGTATTTAAACCCTCTGCCATTATTATATTGCAGTCCATCTGTCCGTTTATTTTTATTATTTTTATTATATATTTCTATGCTCCAATGTTGGGTGCCTGTGTTTATTATTGTTATATCTTCTTGCTGAATTGATTTCTTTGTCATTATACAGTGACTTTCTTTGTTTCGTTTTATGGTTTTTACTTAAATTCTACATTATCTGATATAAGAATAGTTACTTCTGCTATTTTTTGGTTACCATTTACATGGGATTTTTTTTTTAATTCTCCTTCATTTTCAATCTATGTGTGTTTATAGGAAAAAGGTAAAATGAATTTCTTATAGGCATCATATAGTTGGGTGATTTTTAAAAATACATTCAGCTACTCTACATTTTTTAATTTATGAATTTAGTTCATTTATATGCAGTGTTATTATTGATAGATAAACCTACAATTGCCATTTTCTTACTTGTTTTTTAGTTTTTTTTTTTTTTTTTTTTTAACTGTTCTTTTGCTTTCTTCCTTTTTTGCTTTGAAGGAAAATGATTATATCTGGTAATGTGTCTTTTTTTTTTTTTTTTTTTTTTTTTTGCAGTTTTTGGCTGGGGCTGGGTTTGAACCCACCACCTCTGGCATATGGGGCCAGCGCCCTACTTCTTTGAGCCACAGGTGCTGCCCCGGTAATGTGTCTTAATTCATTGCTTTCTTATGTTTAATGTGTCTATCATAGGTTTTATCTTGTGATTATCATGAGACTTACAGAAAACAACCTATAGATATAACAAGTTATTTAAAACTGATACCAATTTAGCTTTGATTAAAAAAAAATACAAAAACATGTACACATTAACTTCCTTTTCCCCCATTTAAAGTTTTTGTATTTTTTATATTGTCTATGTCTTAATTTTTTTAAATTATTGCTATTGTTAACAGTTATGTCTTTTAATCTTCTTAGTAAAGATATAAGCAGTTTACACAGTACAATTACAATATTAATAATCGCATCAGCATTTTTTCTTTTGGTTGGAAGAACTTGCTTTAGAATTTTTTGTAGGACAGGTTTAGTAGTGATAAATTTCTTCATCTTTTGTTTGTCTGGGAAAATATCACTTCCTCATTTCTGAAAGACAACTTTGCTGGTTATTCTTGGTTGGCAGTTTTCTTCCTTTAGCACTTGAATATATCATTCCATACTCTACTGGGTTGCAGAGTTTCTGCTGAGAAGTCTGATGCCAGCCATATTGGATATCCTTTATATGCTTTCTTTATTTTGCTGCTTTCCGGATTTTTTTCTTTGTCTTTGACCTTGAGAGTTTGATTATAATATACGTGACTGTCTGGGCATATGTCTTAAAGTATTCTTATTTGTGTTTAATCAGATTGGTGACTTTTGGCTTTGCTGAACCTGGAGATTTATATCTTTCTCCAGATTTGGAAAGTTTTCTGTCATTATTCCTTGAATAAGCTTTCTATCCCTTTGTCTTTTTCAGTTCTCTTTAATTCCAGTAACCCAATATTTGCTCTTTGCCCTTTTGATTTTGTCCCATAGGAGCTTTTATCATTCCTTTTCATTCTAATATTTTTTTATTCTCCTCTGTTTATTTTCAAATAATCTGTCTGTGAGTTCACTTATTCTTCTGTATGATCAAGTCTGCCGTTGATGCTCTTTGTTGAATTTTTTTTTTCATTCATTGTATTTTTGGCTCTTGGATTTTTGTTTGATTTTTTAAAAATAATTTTAATCCAATCTCTCTGTTAAAATTTATCTGATAAATTTCTGCATTAATTGTCTCTGTTTTCTTGAAGTTCAAAGAGCTTCCTTAAAGCGGTTATTTTGAATTGTTTGGGAGATCACACATCTCTATCTCTTTAGGCTTGGTCTCTGGCACCTAATTTTGTTTATTTGGTGAT
The DNA here is from genome assembly GCA_963574355.1 of Loris lydekkerianus. Taxonomy (NCBI): domain Eukaryota; kingdom Metazoa; phylum Chordata; class Mammalia; order Primates; family Lorisidae; genus Loris; species Loris lydekkerianus. Next base: position 3,373 of record CAUYPK010026286.1, on the reverse strand, counting down.
ATCATATTTCCATTAATATTCTTGATATTTGTAGACATGTGATGATTTCTGCAGGTTGAGATTAAGCATTTATTTTGTCTTTTAAGTCTGGTTTTGTGCCTGTCTTTTTTTTCCAGAGGGCCTTTCCAGGATTCTTAGTAGACTGACTGCTGAGTTCCCTGAGCCTGTGACCACTAGAGTTATTTCAGCAATAGAGCATGCTCTTACCCCAGGCTTGCTGTGAATCTTGCAAAGGTTCTGAGGTCAATGTAACCTTCTGGCTCAGATGGACCTGGAAAGACTCAAGGAGGGTATTGGGACTGTGTGGGCATGCTAGTCATGTACCTTAGTCTAGAACACTGTCCTGATAGCACAGATAGATGTGTCTTCCAGCAAGTCGCTGCACAGATGAGATGGGTCCCCAACTGCAGTGAGAGAGACTAGAGTTGAGACTGGTATCTCTTGAGATATCCTGTGGCTAGAAGGCTGAAGGTCTTGTCTCTTTGGCTCAGACAGTCATGCATCACCAAGCAGGCCCCTGGTAAAGTGAGGGAGTTCCTTGACTACACTAGGAGTGCCTGGAGCTAAGACTGGGCTACCTTGAGATCTGCTGTAGGACTGGTCTTTTTTGAAGGCTAGAGACACATGGAGGTTAGTGAGCCTGGTCTTGACTCAGAGAGGTGCACATTTTCCACAAAATTTCTGTACAGATAGCATAGTTTCCAAGTTCCAGCAGGAGGAGCTGAAGCTGAGATTGAGCCCCTTCAGGAGTGGCTGTTGGGCAAAAGCTGGAGAGCCCAGTCTGGTTAGCTCAGTCTCTCTGTAAGTCTATTTGTATATGAGATAGTTCTTTAACTGCAGCAGGAGCCAGAGTTGGGAGTTGGTACCTTTGGGATCTGCTATGGGATAGAGGCTGGACAACCCATTGGAGAGACTCAGACCCTGACTCTTTGAAATGTAGGTGAGGTTCTATCTGAGTTCATGAGTGAGCAGCTCTAAGCTACAACCTCAGCTAAAGGAGGTGAGAGCCAAGCCATGGGGCAACTTTCAAAAATTCATTGCTAAGACTGATGTCAGTGGACAGATGAGCCTTTCTGTGTGCGAGATTCCTTCTGGACTCCTTGGTAGATGGTGATTTTGGTTGCAGGATAAAGGCCAAATGGGGTTGTAACCCTTGGAGGACTAGGCTCTTTCTGAACTTGAACCTGGGAATAAACTCAGGGAATAAACTCAGGAGTTTTATTCTACACTCTCAAAATGACCCTTTACTGTCTTGAGATACATTGGAGCTTCACAAACTTCTACCCGAATCCTGAGGCTCCCACAGAGAGACTTCTAATTGTGGATGGGGATAGAATTCTTGTTGCTATTGGGGGATATGAGCATGTCAACTTCCATTCCACCATCTTGGTGACATTAAGCCTCATAAATAATTTTATATCTTACAAAATGACCAGTAAAGAGATGGCTAGATATGTAACAATCACCTTTTATTTAATGTTAGTGTTAATTACCAAGACTTTTGCATTTATCTATAAGCAAAGAACCAGGCATAGTTAGTAGAATAATATCTCCCCCAAAGATACCCATATCCTAATCCTCAGAAACTGTTGAATATGTTAGCTTTTTTATTTTGAATATGTGTTAAAAGGAACTTTACAGATATAATTGAGTTATGGATCTCCATATGAAAAGAGTATTTAGGTGGTCACAATGTTATCAAAAAGGTATTTAAAAATAGAAGAGGGAAGTAGAAGAGAGAGTCAAAGAAGACAAAGAAGATGTGATGACAAAAGAGAAACCCAGAGAAATGGCAGCATGAGGAAGAGTTGGCATGACATTGCTGGCTTTGAATATGGAGGAAAGGGGACTATTAGCCAAGGCATGTGGGAAAGACATGATAATGAATGATCACTATAACCTCCCAGCTCCCACCTTTATTCTAGCCCAGAAAGATTGTTTGGACTTCTGATCTTTGGGACTGGAATATAATAAATTTGTATTGTTTTGAGCCACTAATAAGTGATAATTTGTTATAGCAGCAATGTTAAACTAACATAATAATATTATGCCAAACTTACTTAAAAAAAAAGTTTAGGTATTATATCGATATACATAAGTATGATTATATAGAGGAGAAATATAAAAATAATACTGCTGTAACTAATTGAAAAATTCATTGTAATCTTGTTTATATTTCTTTTTTTTAATTTATTTATTTTTATTGTTAAATCACAGCTGTGTATGTACATTAGTGCAATCAAGGGGTACAGTGTGCTGCTTTCATATACAATCTGAAGTATTCTCATCAAACTGTTCAGCATAGCCTTCATGGTATTTTGTTAGTTACTATATGTAGGCATTTGTAATCTGCATTTAGTAAGTTTTGCCTGTACCCATTCCAAGACGGACCATAGATGTGGCCACACCCATTACCTCCACCCTCCCTTTCTCCACCAAAACCTCCCCCCTCCCTTTCTCTTCCATGGACCTTTCCCCATAGTCTTTTGCTATTGTTGGGCTATAGCCTTCATGTGAAAGCTATAATTTAGCTTCATAGTAGAGCTGGGTAATTGGATACTTTTTCTTCCATTCCTGAGATACTTTGCTAAGAAGAATATGTTCCAGCTCCATGCATATAAACATGAAAGAGGTAAAGTCTCCATCTTTCTTTAAGGCTGCATAATATTCCATGGGATACACGTACCACAATTTGCTAGTCCATTCGGGAGTTGATGGGCACTTGTGCTTCTTCCATGACTTAGCAATTATGAATTGGGCTGCAATAAACATTCTGGTACAGATGTCTTTGTTATATTGTGACTTTTGGTCTTCTGGGTATAAACCTAGTAAAGGAATTTACTAGGTCTGTTTTTAGGTCTCTAAGTATTCTCCAAACATCCAGAAGGAACATATTAGTGGGCATTCCCACCAGCAGTGTAGAACTGTCCCCTTTCCTCCACATCCATGCCAACATCTCTGGTTTTGGGATTTTGTTATGTGGGCTACTCTCACTGGGGTTAGGTGATAGCTCAAAGTAGTTTTGTTTTGCATTTCTCTGATGATTAAGGATGATGAGCTTTTTTTCAAGTGTTTGTAGATCGTGCATCTGTCTTCTTTAGAGAAGTTTCTCTTCAAGTCCCTTGCCCACCCTGAGATGGGGTCATGTGTTCTTTTCTTGCTAATATGTTTGAGTTATCTGTGGATTCTGGTTATTAGACCATTATCGGAGGTATAACCTGCAAATATTTTTTCCTATTCTGAGGGCTGTCTGCTTGCTTTACTTACTATGTTCTTGGCTGTGCAGAAGCTTTTGAGTTTGATCAGGTCCCAGTATTTTTGATACTGCTTCAATTGCCTGGGGAATCCTCCTCATAAAATATTCACCCAGGCC
>CAUYPK010026281.1:0-16708 GCA_963574355.1 Loris lydekkerianus | reverse complement strand
CATGGATGGAGCTGGAACATCTTCTTCTTAGTAAAGTATCTCAAGAACGGAAGAAAAAGTATCCAATGTACTCAGCCCTACTATGAAACTAATTTATGGCTTTCACATGAAAGCTATAACCCAGTTACAACCTAAGAATAGAGGGAAGAGGGAAAGGGAGGGGAGGGAGGGAGGAGGTAGACAGAGGGAGGGGGATTGGTGGGATTACACCTGCAGTGCATCTTACAAGGGCATATGTGAAACTTAGTAAATGTGGAATTTAAATGTCTTAGCACAATAGCTAAGAAAATGCCAGGAATGCTATGCTAACCAGTGTGATGAAAATGTGTCAAACGGTCTATGAATCACATTAATGTACACAGCTATGATTTAATAAAAAAAAATAATAATTAATTAAAAAAAAAAAAAAGAGCTTCATGGCTGTGTGGACTGGAGGCCCAACTCCTGAAACACCAATATTTCTCTCTAGTCATTCAGCAAACATCTCTGAGCCTCGACTCCAATCTGTTTGGAGACATTACCCTCAAAACAGGAGACAAAAATATTGAACAACTAGTGTTAAGATGCAACTAGGTGTCAGGACTGTTACCATTTAATCCTCTCAACAACCCTGTCATTTTGCAGATATTACAACTGTGGCAAGTTCCCACCCAAAAGGAACAATGCATGGGTGTATGGCACACCTCCTGGGTCAAGAAAACAACTACAACTTCGACTTTACCTTACAAATGCATATGATATAACCTAATCATGTGTACCCTCATATTAATCTGAAATTAAAAAATAAAAAGCGATTGAGGTTCATAAAGAAAATGATATAAGCAAACAATTACAAAAAGGAATTTCATAATCTTTTGAAGTAGAGTCTTAGGGTGGGGTTGAATGAGGTTGGATGGAACTGGGGCTCCAGTTTGGAGTAGCTTCCTATAGCAAAGGTGGCTCACACCTATAATCCTAGGGCTCTGGGAGGCTGAGATGGGAGAGCATCACTTGAGCTCAGAAGCTGGAAACCAGCCTGACAAAGAGTGAGACCCCATCTGTACTAAAAATAGAAAAACTAGCCCAAGTGTTGATAGCAGGTATCTGTAGTCCCAGCTACTTGGGAGGCCGAGGCAGGAGGATCGATCACTTGAACCCAGGAGTTTAGGCTGATGCTAGGGCACTCTAGCCTGAGGCAACGGAGTGAGACTCTGACTCAAAAAAAAATATGGAGCTTCCTGCAGAGGCTGTCCTTTGATAGAAAACATTAACAATAGATTTGCCTTTGGATCTAGCAAAAGGTTACCATTTACAAAATGCTGCTAGGTGCTGGGCCATATGCCAGACATGTTATTTACATGCTATCGTTTAATTTGGGCACAATTAAATGATATGCGGGCCTGTTTGTGATCAGTACTTCCATATCCACACAACCATTTCCTTCCTGTCTACACTATCTCCCATCCTCTTTACCATGCCTCACCCCGGTCCAATGCCCCACTCTCAAACCTTCACAGTGGGTGCTAAGTGCCACCATGCTGCCCTCTTGTTCCCCAGAATTATTGCCTCATCTCTGCTAGTCTTATAGTAATGTTATATAAAGCAAAGTCATTTATTCACTCATTCATTCATTCATACTTCCATTCAACAGAGAGTCAAGAACAAACCCAGGCAGGCCAACTCCAGCATCCTGGTCTTTATCTCTCTGCTCTACCAGCTGTGGTATTCACCCGAGCTTTCATTCACACTAATCAAACACAGGTTCAAATCCCTGTGCTGCCAGTTTCTATCTGGGTGGAACATTTAGCCAGTCACTTAGCACCCTAAACCACACTGCCCTTATTGGTAAAAATGGGTTTACAGGTGGAAACTGTTTCATAGGTTTAATGTGAGGGTTAAATTAAATAAGACAGTGCAGCAAAAGCTCTTGCACAAAACCTAGCATATAAACATATTTAATACATAGGTAGTAAGTATAATCAAAGCAAAATACTGGCCAATCACACCAGGTTTCTAAGGAAAACATATTTGTGTGTTATTTAGAAAGTATTTGAAAATGACTCAGATGAATGGAGCTATTTGGTAAGTATATAAATCCAGAGTGTCCATCAAGGTCAATTTTTTCCAATCATTCCAAATTATCCTTTTTTGAAGGGCTAATTGAGTGCCTTCTGGGAAGTAAGCACTTCCTATGGCAATTTTTTTTTTCTGATCTCTCTCTCTCCTCTCTCATATAATCTTCTGATTTCCTTGCTTCCTTCCAATAAGATTTAAAATGGGAGAATACGTTACCTTACTACATTCAAAAATCTGGCACAGTATTTGACAAAAAGGCCCTCAAAATCATCCAATCTGGTGCTTCTCCATCTTTTATGTGCATGCAAATCACCTGGGGTTCTTGTTCAAATGTAACCTCTGATTCAGCAGATCTGGGGGCAAGCCTGCAATGCCATATTCTTTAAGAAGGTCCCACATGATGTGATGCTGCTGGTCTACAGACCACACTTTGAGTAACACAGCAAGAAAGCTCTTGTTTCCAGATGTCCATGTACATTTGAATCATCCTAGAGCTTTTAACTGATGCCTCATCCTCACTCTCAGAGACTGTGACTTCAATAACATTGATGGCAGCCTGGGCAATAGGCTTTCTGTTGTCAGTCGCTGTACATAAGTTTTCAGGTGAATGGAAGCATATATTCTATTGAAATATTCATGGATTATAAGTGCACTATAAGCATGATCCCTAGAATCAAGAGACTAGATGTTGACACAAACATATGGCCCAGGTTGTCTTCTGTCAGATGAAATCCCCACCTCACAACTGCCACTTATTCAGTATTTGCTATGTAGCAAGTACTTTGCTAGAAGACACAGATATTTCATTTCTCTATGACAACCCACTGTGGTAGGTGTCCTCATACTCATTTCACATGTGACACTCAAAATATTAAGCAATGCCCCAGAAAACAACAATGACACACAAAGCTGAGCTTCAAAATCAAGCCTGTCTGATGATGAAGTGTTTTTATTTTTTAACAACTTTATTTGGTTCGAACCTGGCCCCAGCCGAAAACTACAAAAAAAAAAAACAAAGAAAGAAACTTTATTTAAGTTTAGTTGACATAAAATACACTGCACATATTTAAGGGTATGATTTGATGAATTTTGAAATATGTATCTATCTGTGAGACCCCTACCACAATCACGAAAATTACTATATCCATCTCCTCCAAAAGTTTCTCATACCCCTCTTCCTTCTTTTCTTTCCCCATCCAGCTTACCACTGATCTTTCTGTCATAATGCATACCATAGTTTGCATTTTCCAGAGTTTTGTGTAAATTGGATCATACATCTTTCTTTTACACAGATCATTGATTTTTAGATTTATCCGTGCTGGTGGGATTATCAGTGGTTCATTCTTTTTATTGTTGAGTAATATTCCATTGTATGGATATACCACAATTTGTTTACTCATGTACCTGTTGATGAAGAAGGTGGAAACTGTTTCATAGGTTTAATGTGAGGGTTAAATTAAATAAGATAGTGCAACATTGTTTCTGATTTGGGACTATTAGACATAAAGCTGCTGTGAGAATCTGTGTATTGTCTTTGGACATACGCTTTTTTTTTCTTTTGGGTAAACACTTAGGAGTGGAATGGCTGGGTCATATGTTAACTGTATATAACTTTTTGAGGAATTAGCTAGACTGTTTTCCAAAGTGACTGTACCATTTTACATGCCTGTACAGCCTTGCCAACATCTGGTAAGGGTCAGACCTTTTAATTTTAGCAATTCTAATGGATTTGTAGTGATTTCTCATTGTGATTTTAATTTTCCTTTCCCCATTGACTAATGATGTTGAACATCTTTTAATATGCTTACTGGAAGTGCAAGATTTTACACTCAACAGCATTGTTTCTCACATGTGATTCTTCTTAAATGAGAAAATAAAACCATACTGATCCTCAAACTTTATTTAACTTACTTTTATAATGCTATTTATTTTTATTATGATATGAACAAAATACATAGCAACATAAAACCAGGCAGTTTTTGAATCTGTAAATTTTATATATGACTATAACAAGTTAAAAAATGAATTGAGACAAAACTAAAAATTTCCACTAATATAGATAACAATAGGAGAGATGGTGACATTTGCTGACCCTAAATCGCCACTTGTAAATTTACATACACTGCTCATATACTGTCCCATGATAATGTGGCCTTCCCTTGGCAGGAATTCATCATGTATGTGGAAAGTCTGCCTTTACTCTTAGCCTGTGATAATCAAAGTAGTCTTTCTTGGCTCCAGGACAATTCTAAACACCACTGCAAAAGTGGGCACTGATATTGCATGGCAGCATTTGGTTATAAGGAGAACCAGATGATCCAGAAACAATTTAAATTGTTTTTGTTAGATTTCTATCAAAATGAAAAACACAAATCTGAAATATCCTCCTAACAAACAAGTCATCCTCCAAAGACAGGGTTAGAATTCTGGGCTTTAGCACATGCCCTAGTTAGAAAATCTCCACTCTGTGATTTGATGTCCAGTGATATCTTAATTTGATCAAACACTTCGCCTGCATCCAAAACTCCTGCCATTATCCCATAGTGCTAATGACTCTTTCAACGGTTTTTATTTCATTATGTCGCTTGATTCCTTGCTCCTCCCAAAATCCCACAAGGAAGGCAGAGAGCATCAGCCTAAAGTGCAGATGAGGAAACTGAGGCTGACAACCCTACATCGGCCCTCCCACATTCACATAACAAAGTCTGGTGGCTTCAAGACTCATGTCAGAGCTTCCAGTCTAAGTTACATCTTTTTTCCTACATCACTTGATTTTCTGGCATTATTTCTAGGAATAAATATTCTGGAGAACATACAAACCTGGGACTTTTAAAAATAGCTCTTCTTAGGATCAAACAACCAAATGTTTTCCACCCATTTCATTTCCTCTAATCCAAAACAGACCCAACACCCTTTTCCCCATAATTCATGTCTATTTTCCCTTCCTTGTCCCTTTGTCCTCTTCAAAAGGAAACACAAAGCTCTGGTCTGGGCACACAAATGGATATGACACAATCTAGCTGCCACCCACTGTGCAGCTACTGTCCATCATGTGAAAACAAGGACCCCTTTCCTCCCTAGCTCCCACAGAGGAGACCCTGGTGTTCTTACAATCACACCACCTTTCAATAGTTTCAGCACATTCACAAATGTCATTAAGGACACCGCGTTTCTGTTCCAGGTGAAACTTTTCAAATAAAGCTCTAAATACAATTACAACAAAACCATGACATCTGCCATTCATTGAGACTTTGTTTTGTGCCAGGCCTTGTGCTGAGGGTTCACATGTGCCTCATCTCCATGCCATGCCCCTAGGAAGCAGATACTAACTGACTCCCATTTGGGATAATGAAAATACATCATGGCATTACAAACATTGAGAACCAATGGTTTAGGGAGTGTAACCTGCCCAGTCTCACAGTGAATAACCAGTGGAGCCAAGATGCAAATCCTGGTCTTTTAAGTGCAGGAATGTATGCATTTAATCACTGGTACAACATCACCTCTAAGAAGGCATCTCTAATTTCCCCAACTGCAGGAAATAGCTCCCTCCTCTAAAAAATGTGTAGTCCTTCAACTACATCTGTTTTACCCCCACTTAGCACTTCTGATCTTGCATTATCTTTATTTGTGAGTTCTGTGTGCTCCTTTAATGGAAATATTTGTGCCTGACACTCCTTGGCAGTCTTACCCAGGAATTAGCACACTGCCTCAACTGTAATAAAAGCTTTTTAGTAAATGTTTCCTTTTCTTTTTCTTTTTTGCTAACTGGATTGATAGGGAATTGAATAGATAAGACCCTCTTGTCTTAACCTGTCCAACATCTTTATATCTATAACCATTACCACTTATTCTAATAGTGTCAAATATGGTGTCTACTGTCCACTCTGGTAACCTGGGCAAGATTATTTCCTAATTTCCCTGAACAGCAATTGGTCCATAAGGGGATAATCCAAGCAGACTCCTTCTCTTCAATCACATGTGGATACAGGGAGAGAGAAGTACCTCTCATTGCTGGAATAGCTTAACTGTGATGATGTGACTTTGGAATGGTTTCTCATCTGTTTCATCTTGAGGAAAGATTTTCTACATATCCTGCATGTAGAATGAGGGGGATATCATTTGAACCCTCATCCCTGCTTGAAACACAAATCCACCAGACTTACCAGTTAAGTGAACCACGTTTGCTTTATATTCATTTGGGCACTGGACACTTCCAACTTGATAAATCCGAAAACAAAAGTTGAAGTGCCTTTACTATACATTATAACTCTTTGTGTTTTTATTATGAAACTGATGATGGCACATGAAAAAGGTAGATATGATTTATGGAGTTTCACATAATCTGTCATCACTCTAGGCCAAATGCTATTTAACACATGGGTCCTCTCTGCTAGTCTTTTATTTATACTCTTAAGCATTCCAAAAAGTAAATTATTTTTTCACCTAAAGGAAAAGTCTAAAAGTAAATATGATTTCAAGGAAGACTCAAACAATGCCATCAAAGACCAGGTTCCTCTCTTTCTCTCTTCAATCTGATTCCTCCATTGTTGCCTTTCCCCCGGACTCCCCATGGTGGTCCCTTGGAAGTTTTAGGCTCTCTCTTCATGGATCTAGAATGTCTGCCGTAGTTTGAGCATCACATCTTCATACTACAACATCCAAAGAAGGAAGAGGAATTTCTTTTAGTACTTCCTACAAAAGAGCTGTTCAAACATGAGATTGTCAATTTTCCATAGTCACATGATAAAGAATGGACAATCTATTTCCTTCAAAGCAAAGTCCAGATATTGTAACATGAAGAGAAAGCAGAAAGAGAGAGACAATGAGAGAGAAGAGCACACATACAAGAACATGAACAATTGTTCAATCTAAATATGAAAGTTAGATGGATGCTCAATGCACTTGGTCAACAATTCTATCTGTAATTTTTATGATAAAAAAAAATCAGTGGGGGAAGAAAAGTCATTAGTACTATTCACCAACTATTTTCAACTCTGTGTCTTTACTTCCCACTTCTTTGAATTTAGAGGTACAAAAGTAACATGCTTTGGCCTATAAGATGTAAACTAGTGTCACCTCTGCAAGAAGATGTGTAGGCCTATTTGTGATTTTCCATGTTCCCTTCCCACTGCTGCAGCAATCAAAGAAGCATATGTCAAGATAAAATCTTCTTCAACCTGAGTCTCTGAGAGACTACATGAGATCAGCCCTCAGGCAAACCTCTATGGGCATGCATTCAAGGAAAAAGAAATCTTTCTTGTTAGGTGCTACCAAGATTTGGGGATTGTTTGTTATAGCAGCAAAACCTACATCATCCTGACTGATCCAGATGCTGTGCAGGATAAAGCAATATTTGCTCCTCTAAATACTTGGGAGCTTTAACAACAAAGCTTTTACCTAGACCAATTTCAAATATGATCTTTCAAGAACACATTCATAGCAGGCTATAGTATTGATTTTCTTGTTGTGGTTGTTTCAAATGGTCAATTAAATTGTGGCCCAACATTAAACACAATGTGGTCATTCTTTTAAGACATCTTTGCTAAGTTAAATAATATTAGAAAAATTAATTCAATTGCTGTACTTTTTTCTTTGTTAACCACCAAGAATGTATTCTAGAATGGTGTCAGAACTGTGGCAAGAACCTTTGCAAAACCCTAAGATCTCTCCTATTAGCGCATTGCCCGTGAGCCGCCATCATATTGTAAAGTAGATTACTGCCCATTAAATCCATAAAACTGTAAGACAAAGCAAAAGGGAATGTGTCCCTGATCCTTAGGAAGTTTCCAAGGAGAAGTTATAATAGGCAAGTGACAGTAGAGTAAATTCATCAGCAATATCAACCAGAGAAGTAAATGACTTGTCTTGGCCTAGGGGGAATCTTTCTCAACCACTCAAAACCCTTTGCACCAACTTCACAAGGACAAATAGCCTTTGATAGGCCAGTGTTGGATTTTTTCAAGTAGTTCAATTGACTTCTCTAAGGAGAAATCATTGAAAAGTGGTGAAGTCACTTGGAGCCAAACTCAACCTGAAAAAAAAAAAGATTCTCTGAGAACAGCAAAGAATAAGCAAATGGCTTGATGGATAGGTCAGTATTTTTTGGAAGGAAAAGCTCACAGAATTTTTGCTCACTGATTGACCCCATGTTAGCTGCAGAATGTGATTCTCACCCACTTTGAACCTTCTTTGCCTGTGTTATCTCTCTGCAATTCCCTCTGCTATTCTGTCTGAAACATTCAGTACTGATCTAAATTGACTTAGTAGAAGTATAATCTAAGGCAAACTACCCAACATCTGCAAGCCTCCATTCCTTCATCTATAAAACAGGAATACAGTTATCATAAAAATTAAAGAAAATAAAACTGTAAAGTACTTAGCAAGGCCTGGCACGTGGTAAGAGCTCAAAGATGTTTAGTTGTTACAATTATACATTTTATGTCTTGCTTAGAAGAGTTCTATCTTCATGTGCATTGGCTGGCCTTTTCCTTTCTATCTCTTCAAGGATTCAAGTCATTATTTTCTTCCTTCTTTAATTCAAGGACATTAAAGTACGTGCCAGCCACTGTCCTGGTTGATGACAATGATGAATGAGACAGAGTTCTTGTCCTCCATAGACAATATACAGAATACAATGTGGTCAGTGCAGAAAGAAGCTGTGCTACCACAGAGGAGCAATGCCTGAGTGGGCCTGGGATCAGGTGGTCTTCCTCTAAGTGGGTGATTTAAAGGTCTCCCCTGAGAGGGTGAGAGTGGCCCAGTTCCATCCCCAATGGGATCTACAAATACAACTCTACAACCTGACACTCAGTGTCAGGAAACTGAAGCAAACCTCCCCACCCAGATTTGGGTCAGGAAAGCCAACCTGAAAATCACTAAGAGGAAGGGTAAAGCCCAATCTCTAAGGCATTGAGATGGGTGTCTTGAGACAAGTATGTTTCTGTAGATTTCTTTTTCCTTGGATATGAGTGATATTCACAGCAGAAGCCATAAGAATGGGGCTTCTGTCCCAGTAGACATTTCCCATTGCGTGCTTGTGTTAAAAAGCTTCATTTTTCAGTCTCCCTGCATTTCACATCTGAATTTATTGCTTCAGTAAAACCTGTACATTACGTTAGCATGGCCATACATCCTGATTTGGCTATAGTAGTCCTGGGTTATGCCTGTTGCCCAGCATAATTGTTACCAGTACTACCTTTCACTTTCCCAGGTTTCTGCTCGAGTAATAAATTATATTTATGGGATCACCCTAATTTTAGTAAATCACTCTTTAAAAATTTTTAAGCATTTTTGATGCCGAAAATATCTTCATATTATAAAAAGAAAAGATGGGCTCATTTTCAACATCATTCCTATCATAGGTTGACAGAGCCAGAGTAAGAATAATATTACACATCACTTATTAAAAGGCAGTTGTATTCTAGTCATTCCAGTAGGTGCTTTCCTCCTTTTGTTTCACATATAAACACCATAGTTTCATCTCTGGCCATTTTCTTCAGATATGAAAATGATGCACGGTCTAGGAACCGTCAGGAAATAGCTGAAACTGTGGTGTGGAGGACAGGCAGAGTGGTAGCATCCAGGAGGGAACAGAGAAGACAACCAATGGCAGAGGAGGCAGCCACAGAGGGACAAAGCAAAGACAGGGAAGTTTGGTTGATTCAAAGAGAAAAAGAAAGCAATCTTTTTCCTTGGCTAGTACCTTGTAGAAGTTGGCATATTAGTGCTCCCCAGTTTTTTTGCTTGAGTGAAAACTTCAGCTGCCCAGATGCTTCAGAGAAGCCCTGGAGTCCACTGATCCCGGAACACTGAGATATAAATCTTTGCATTAACTAGGTTCAACACATCTCAACCATGTTCCCCCTCCCCCTCATTCCTTGGCCTTATGCCATCCCTCTGGAGCTCTCTAGAACAAGTAATATCAAATTCTAAAGATAAACAAGACTTCTGAAATCCACGGGTCATTAAAAATGTATTCTAGAGTGGCCATGGACTGCAAAATCCCCAATATGGCTCAGCTGCAGAGAGCTCATTCCCTATCTCTTCTCAGATTACCATTCACCTGCTAGTGCCATCAAGCATGATCAATAGGTCCAAGTTCTGGGAGATCAGTTCTGATCTCTCCTCTTGCATTATTCATGTTCTTACTGCCACTAGCACAAACATCTCATTCCCAACATTGTGATTAATCTAATCCCTCCAGGTTTCCACAACTAATTGCATCTTCATAAAGTTTAATTTAACGTAATTTAATGTAACACTGCCCTCTTGTGCCTCCCCACACAAGGGGCCCTTGTGGGGAAAGATTCATTTTTAATTAAAAATAAAATGTACAATTTCAGCACCCAATTGAACATTATGCTGGGGGACGAGATATGTTTCTTGGTTTTCTCCCTTTACCATTGATCCTAGTCTTTTTTTACATTGACATCATGAATAACTGCTGCCCAAGGAAACCAACTGTAAGGACCAGCTTTGACATAAATCCACATGTGATTATTATAAAGTAACATATGGACGGATATAGCAAACAATGAATCCAGGCTACCCAGGAATGAGGAGTGCCAGAGAAACCGAGTAAAAAATCAGGAAATGAAAAGAAAATTATTAAATAGGCTTGCCACAGCTGGCTTCATGATTTCAATAGACTTGGTTAATGGGAAAAACAATCATAGCGAACCCTTAATTGCTTTTCTGCTGAGTTCCTTTCTACATCTCCATGTTTGCACAGATTAGGAGTTCCAATCACAACCTAAAACTAAACTCAATAAGACGGATCAGAGATTTTTTTTTTTAAATAGTGACATTTTCTGAAGACTTCTGAGTCATGTGTCTCATAAAATTGACAGTCACTGATTATGGTGAGTAAAAAAACTTTTTTGTAAGAAATAAGTAATATAAGGCCAGAACCCAACATCGAATAATACACAAATTGCCACTATTTGAGCATTATTACGAGTTCAAAAAATTGGGTCTCAATATTTTTCTCTTTATTTACCATTACTCAGCACTCTAGGTAAAAAAATGGGTGGGTAGTAAAATGATCTAAAGATTATTAAATGTTCTATAAATCACTAAAACAGAAGATGCGTTCAAGCTGACCTCTAAAATGAGATGGTAAGGACAGGAACTGCATAAGCTATGCCTCTGGAGGGTGCTCTGCTGGGGACAGGGCTTCTGGGAATTGCTCCATTTCTATTGTGTTTTCTGTATCTAGACTTCATCTCTGTGATTATCTGAGAAGATGAACACTTAGGCCAATGATGGATGCCAGAAGGTTAGGTATGGAATAGGGTGTGCCTTAAAAAAAAAAAAACAGTCTATGAGTTTTTCCCCTCCCTTTTTAAGCCCCTCTTATACCATGTTTTGTTTCTGATGTGTACTTTTTACTGTGTCTACAAATTTCAACACTGCCTAAGGCTCTGTGAATTACCAAGAAGCCTTCTTGGACACAAATAACAGTATTTATCTTGGAAGAACCACTGAAATTGTTTCTTTTTAAAATTTTTTTGGACTGGCTTGTATTTACTAATTGTTTAGTGATAAACATGAAATGCTTTTGCAATAAGAAAATAATTTAAATTTAAATTAGAAAACAAACTTTCCATTCTTTGAAGACTTTTTAATTTAGATCCTTACAATTTTTTATTTAAGAACTTTGTACCACATTTTATATGTTAAGATTATATTTCTTTTTTTTTTTTTCATATGGTATGGACCTTTTTCTTTTGCAGAAGTACCTATTACTCTTAAATGTAGGGTACTACATAATCATATTTTCCCAGTAGATTAGGACCTATTATGTATATAGTACTGAGGTTGTTAATGCACGTGTGTTGGGGATAGGAGAAAGTTGAAAGACTGGTGAGAGATTTAGACCTAGACAAGGAGAAGAGTCTCGTCTATCCACAGACAACCACATCACAAGGTAGAAGGTGTTCATACCATCAGAGGCAGGATCAATGGTTCTTAGCCTTTCAATGTGCATCAGGATCACTTGGGAAGTTTTTAAAAATCTGTAGATCCCTCTTCCCCAGACCTAGAACTCCTGATACCATCTCTCTATGGCATGGCCCTGAATATTTTTTTGTTTTTAATGGATCCTCAAGTGATTCTGTTGTGTGGGAAAGCTTGAGAACTACTGGTATAACTAGATAGAAAGGGAGATTCAGAAAAGTTGTAGCTCAGCAGCTATAGCGCTGGCCACATACATAAGAGCTGGCAGGTTTGAATCCAGCCTGGGCCTGCCAAACAACAATGACAACTACAACCAAAAAATAGCTGGGCCTTGTGGTAGGTGCCTGTAGTCCCAGCTATTTGAGATGCTCAGGCAAGAAAATCACTTAAGCCCAAGAGTTTGAGGTTGCTGTGAACTCTGACACCACAGCACTCTACCAAGGGTGACAAAATAAGACTCTGTCTCAAACAGAAAAAGAAATTATACCTAGCACACCCTGGGAAAGCAGGAGAGAGTGGCTTCATGGAAGAGATGATATGCATATAGTTGTAAGATGATTGCTGTTATATATACACACACACAAGGGAGTCTGGAGAGTGTTCAGCCAAATATATCTCTATTTTTCATATTACATGGCTGGATACGTTCCAGACAGCATTTTATATACATACCCAGGCCCAGGTGAGCATATTACCTAGAGAACAAGATAGACAGCTAGTTCTTAAATAGCCACCCATTGTAAGTTATTAGAGACGCTTAAGGACAATTAGCAAACTCAAGTGTGCAAGGAAGCATTTGACATTCCACCCACCAAAGGGTAAAGCACTGCTTGATGGAAAACAGAGAGAACGTAAAATTGTCCAAACTTTGGAATTAGTACAGCTCTATGGTCCTAGAACTATAAAATGGGAACATGAAAAAGCAGATCCTGTTGTTAACAGAAATGTTGCTTTAGGCCTTTCAGCTGAGAAGAGAAAAGGGGGCTGATGGGTGATGTGGACGTGGCCACAGTCCCAACACATGCCCGCTGTTCTCCTTGAGTGTCCCAACGTGTGTGAGAGGGCTCTGATGACTTCTCTAAGTTTCTGCTTTGCTGAGAGGGTGACAGGAGATAGCCCAGAAGCTGGCCTCAAAACAACTGTGTTTCTATCACTATAAATTTTTTACTTTTCTTGAAATTTACAAAAGAAGCATCAAGAAGAACCTTCTAATGTTACAAGGATGAAGATAATCCCTAAACTCAGATAAGCAAGAAATGCTGTGGTGGCGCCTGTGGCTCAAAAGAGTAGGGTGCTGACCCCATATCCCGGAGGTGGTGGGTTCATAACCCAGGCCCGGCCAAAACTAAAAAACTACAGCTGATGGCGCATGGAACAATAATAAGCTGATTCCACCAAGCTCTACCTAAATTTAAAAAAAAAAAAAAAAAGTCATTATTATAAAAAATGCTTTTTTTTTTTTTTTTTGCTTATTTATTTTTTTTTTATTTTTTATTAAATCATAGCTGTGTACATTAATGCAATCATGGGGCACCATACACTGGTTTTACATATAATTTGACATATTTTCATCACACTGGTTAACATAGCCTTCCTGTCATTTTCTTAGTTAATTGTGTTAAGACATTTATATTCTACATTTAGTAAGTTTCACATGTACCCTTGTAAGATGCACCACAGGTGTGGTCCCACCTATTACCCTCCCTCCACCCATCCACCCACCACCCCACCCCACCCTTTTCCTTTTCCCCGTTCCCCCAATTCTTAGGTTTTAGTTGGGGTATAGCGTTCAAATGTAATCTATATTATATTATAGCTATTGGGTTATAGCTTTCATATGAAAGCTATAAATTAGTTTCATAATAGGGCTAAGTACATTGGATACTTTTTCTTCCATTCTTGAGATATTTTGCTAAGAAAAATAAGTTCTAGCTCCATCCATGTAAACATGAAAGAGGTGAAGTCTCCATTTTTCTTTAAGGTTGCATAATATTCCATGGTGTACATACACCACAATTTATTAATCCATTCGTGAATCGATGGGCACTTGGACTTTTTCCATGACTTAGCAATTATGAATTGGGCTGCAATAAACATTCTGGTACAAATATCATTGTTATAATATGATTTTTGGTCTTCTGGACATATACCTAGTAGAGTAATTATAGGATTGAATAACAGGTCTATTTTTAGATCTCTAAGTGTTCCCCAAACATCTTTCCAAAAAGAATGTATTAATTTGCATTCCCACCACCAGTGTAGAAGTGTTCCCTTTTCTCCACATCCCCACCAGCAGTGTAGAAGTGTTCCCTTTTCTCCACATCCACACCAACATCTCTGGTCTTGGGATTTTGTGATATGGGCTAATCTTACTAGAGTTAGATGATATCTCAAAGTAGTTTTGATTAGCATTTCTCTCATGATTAGGGATGATGAGCATTTTTTCATATGTCTGTAAGCCGTGTACCTATCTTCTTCAGAGAAGTGTCTCTTCAAGTCCCTTACCCAGCCTGAGAAGGGGTTACTTGTTCTATTTTTGCTAATACATTTGAGCTCTCTGTGGATTCTGGTTATTAAACCTTTTTTGGAGACATAACCTGCAAATATCATCTCTCATTCCAAGGACCATCTGCTTGCTTTACTTATCGTGTTCTTGGCTGTACAGAAGCTTTTTAGTTTGATCAGGTCCCAGTAGTGTATTTTTGAAGCTGTTTCAATTGCCCAGGGGGTCCTCCTCATAAAATATTCACCTGGGCCAATTTCTTCAAGAGTTTTCCCTGTACTCTCTTCTAGTATTTTTATAGTTCCATGTCTTAAGTTTAAACTTCAATCCAGTGAAAGTCTATCTCAGTTAATGGTGAAAGATGTGGGTTCAGTTTCAGTCTTCTACAAGTTGCCAGCCAGTTCACCCAGCACCATTTGTTAAATAGGGAATCATTTCCCCCACTGAATGTTTTTAATTGGCTTGTCAGAGATCAAATAATGGTAAGTAGTTGGGTTCATCTCTCAGTTCTCTATTCTGTTCCATACATCTACCTCTCTGTTTTTATGCCAGTACCATGCTGTTTTGATCACTATCAATTTATAGTATAGTCTGAGGTCTGGTAGCATGATTTCTCCTGCTTTGTTTTTATATCTGAATAATTTCTTGGCCATTCGAGGTTTTTTCTGATTCCATATAAAACATAGTATTATTTTTTCGAGATCTTTAAAGTATTACAGTGGAGTTTTAATAGGAATTGCATTAAAATTGTATATTGCTTTGCGTAGTATGCACATTTTAACAATGTTGATTCTTTCCAGCCATGAGCATGGTATGTTTTTCCATTTCTTAACATCTTCAGCTATTTCTTTTCTTACAGTTTCATAGTTCTCTTTATAGCAATCTTTCACATCCTTTGTTAGATAAACTCCCACCATTTCATCTTCTTTGGTACTACTGTGAATGGAATAGACTCCTTGACTGTTTTTTCAGCTTGACTATTGTAGGTATATATAAAGGCTACCAATTTATGAGTGCTGATTTTGTAACCTGAGACGCTGCTGTATTCCTTGATCACTTCTAAGAGTTTTGTAGTAGAATCCCTGGTGTTTTTCAGATATATAATCATATCATCTGGGAAGAGCAAAAGTTTGATCTCTTCTGACTCTATATAGATACCCTTGATTGCCTTTTCTTCCCTAATTGCAAAGGCTAAAACTTCCATTACAATGTTAAAGAGCAGTGAAGACAATGAGCAACCTTTACTGGTTCCTGATCCGAGTGGAAATGATTTCAATTTAACTCCATTCAATACAATATTAGCTGTGGGTTTGCTGTAGATGGTGTCTATCAGTTTAAGAAATGTCCCTTCTATACCAATGTTCTTAAGTGTTTTGATCATGAAGGGGTGCTGGATATTATCAAAAGCTTTTTTATGCATCAATTGAGAGAATCATACGGTCTTTGGTTTTTAATTTGTTTATGTGCTGAATTATATTTACAGATTTATGTATATTGAACCAGTGTTGAGCCCCTGGGATGAAACCCACTTGGTCATGGTGTATAATTTGTTTGATGTGTTACTGGATTCTATTTGTTAGGATCTTGTTGAATATTTTTGCATCAATATTCATTAGTGATATTGGTCTATAGTTTTCTTTTCTTGTTGGGTCTTTTCCTGGTTTGGGGATCAAGGTGATCTTTGCTTCATAGAATGTGTTGGGTAGTATTTTTTCTTTTTCTATATTTTGGAAAAGGTTGAGTAATATAGGTACGAGTTCCTCTTTAAAGGTTTGGTAGAATTCTGAAGTAAAGCCACCTGGTCCCGGGCCTTTTTTTTTAGGGAGATTTTGTATGGTTGATGCTATTTCAGAACTTGATATAGGCCTATTCAACATTTCCACTTGATTCTGGGTAAGTCTTGGAAGGTGGCTTGCTTCCAAGTATTGGTCAATTTTCTTCAGATTTTCATATTTCTGAGAATAAAGTTTCTTGTAATATTCTTTAAGGATTTTTTAAATTTCTGAGGAATCTGTTGTTATTTCGTCTGTCATTTCTGATTGATGAAATTAGAGATTTTACTCTTTTTTTCCTGGTTAGGTTAGCCAAAGGTTTATCTATTTTATTGACCTTTTCAAAAAACCAACTTTTTGATTTATTGATCTGTTGTATTTATTGATCTGTTTCTTTTTTTTTTTATTGTTGGGGATT
>CAUYPK010026280.1:0-34501 GCA_963574355.1 Loris lydekkerianus | reverse complement strand
TCTGTTATGAAAACTGTGGTATCTTGTGTTAACTGCATTAGAGCTAATGCACTAAACCACAGATAATTTCAGGAATTTCTGTCTGAGCTAAATGTTGCCTGTGAAGATGTTCCATACCACAAAGAAGTCCATTGGCTGAGTCGAAGGAGAGTTTTAAAACATTTCTATGACTTACTTCCACAGATTACAGTTTTTCTGCTTTCAAAAAAAAAAACAAAGCAGTACCAGAGCTCAATGATGCAGAATGGAAATGGCACCTTGCCTTTCTGACAGATGTAACAGAGCTACTCAACAGTTTCAATGTTCAACTTCAACGAAAGGGGAAGCTCATCAGTCATATGCAATCACATGTGAAAGCACTTGAAGTAAAATTAGGCCTCCTCATCAAACAAGTGAAGGAGGAAAATTTCTGCCATCTCCCCATAACTCAAAATCTGTTAGCAGAAAATCCATCGGTTGCATTCCCAAACAAAATATGTGTGGATTCACTGGAAAAGTTGCAAAAGGAGTTCAAATTTAGATTTAAAGAGCTTCATCTCCATGAACAGGACATATAGCTTTTCTGCAACCCATTTTCTATTGACACTGAGAATGTGGACACAATTTACCAAATGGAACTGGCTGAACTGCAGAATTGTGACTCTCTGAAAGACATATTCAAGTCAAGTAGCCTTCTTAATTTCTATGCATCTCTCCCCTCTGAGACATATCCTAATCTCAGGAACCATGCACCCAAATAGTAACCATCTTTGGCAGCACTTATGTCTGTGAACAGACTTTTTCCAGAATGAAACATCTGAAATCTCCAACCAGATCTAGACTAAGTGATGCACACGTGCATCACTTGTTATGACTAGCAGTGACAAATATGGAACTGGACATTGACCATCTCATTAGCCAAAAGCAGGCCCATAGTTCCCATTGAAATACTGGTAAGTTTGTTGATTTAATTTTACTTGTTCTTCATTTTAAATATTGTATTTGTTCCCATTTTGTTTTTTTACTTCAAAATAAGATATGTGCAGTGTACAAGGAATTTGTTCATAGTTTTTTGTTTTTTAAACTATAGTCCGGCCTTCCAACGGTCGGAGGGACAGTGAACTGGCCCCCTATGATTTAATAAAAATAAAATAAATAAATAAATAGTTTGAGGACCCCTGTTCTAGAGTATGAAACGCTAATCATGACTCTGATACAGCTGGAAGCCTCTATCTTGCCGAGGAGACCTGGTCCTGTCTTCCTGATTTCTTTACCCTTAGTCTATGGAGGGCTGGGAGCCTGAAGCTCTCATCAGCCTGCTTAAAAAATACACATCAATCTTTCCAAACCATGGCAGCAGTGGCCTTCCTAGGAAAGCCTATGTCACTCAAGCTTAGCAGGTGCCTCAGAACCAGCCTTGCAATAGGACTCTGTGAGCTGATCCTACAAGGCATTTCTCCCACAATGACTGCGCACAGCCTGCAGGTGAACAAGGAGAGCTCACTTCGCCCAGTGGCTCAGTCTCAGCCCCTGGGTACTGTTCAAGATCACTTACTTGCTTGCCCAAGCTCTCCCAAGGTAACTCCACCAAGTGCTCAAGTCCAAAAAAAATGCATAGTACGCCCTCTCTGTCTGAAAACTGTTGAACTTACTGGCCTCTGCCAGTAAGCAAGCACTTGACCTCTGTGCTGATTGTCCACTGCTCCTGACCTCCTCTTGGGCTCTTAAGAGTCTCCTGCTGCCTCCCTATGTCCCCTAAATGATGTTTATGGGCAGGACCCACCAGCCAGAGATGGCTGGAGTTCTTTCTCCCAGATCTCACCACGTGGGGCTGCAAAGGAGCTGTCTCTAGCTGGCCATCTTGCTCCGCCTCCTCCAGCCTTTTTTTTTTTTTTTTTTTTTAATCCCCTCTACAGAATTACAGTGCTTAGGGTAGAAATCTGAAGGAAGACAGCTTTGTTTGGGGTGTTTGGAGGAAGTGACATGATTCAGGCTGCTAGAACCTGGCCATATCTTTCATTCCTGTCTAGATTTTTCTATCCTGTTTACTGGCTACATTGCCAAGTGTCTAGCAGCTGATGTGGAACATGAGGGAGTGGGCTAGTGGATGCTAACACCCATCAGCTTTTGGAATTGTAAGCTCCTATTTGGACTTCAGTCCCAGGATGTCACCTTGTCCTTTAAAACCCAAAACAAAATTGGCCTGAGGTCCCATCCCAAAGAGTCACAACCTAGTGTAGTGTTGCTGTTGTGGATTGTAGTCACAAGCCACAAAAACCTGCTTAGACTGAGCAAAACAAAAGAGACACAGCAACAGAACTTATTGGTCATTTGAATGTTGGGGGAAGACTGGGGAGAGCCAGGAATGACTATTAAGACGTGTGGTGACTAAGCTGGATGAGAGGGATATTCAGTCACACATGCTTTAGGGCCAGGGAGTGGTAGAGGTGAACTTTATGAAGAGGGAGAAAGAAGAGGACCCTGATCCCTGATGTAGGATGTGAAGAGATGGGGTTAAGACTAAAGATGAGCAGATGTTACCTCTAGAAAAGTAGAATGTCTTCTCACCTATGTTCAGTGAGACAGATTGCCACAATAGCTTTTTTTTTTTTATTACATCATAGCTGTGTACATTAATGTGATCATGAGGCACCATACACTAGTTTCATAGACCATTCAACACATTTTCAACAATAGCTCTCTTACATGGAGAAAGAGGGAGAGAGAGACTGCTGTCTTATTTAAGCTTCTGTTATCTGGAGGCTTTTCTGTCATATCCAGTCAACTGTTCTGATGAGCACAGGCATCTAGACATCCTGGTAACCCACCCATCACCTTCCTACCAGCCACCCCAACTCCCTCCTCATTGGCTGAACCCTCAAGGCAGGTCTTGATTTCAGGGAATGAAACAGACTCCTGGATCTCAGCCTCTTGGCCACTGCCTGGGATTGGGTAGCCTATGATACACCTCTGGCTAATGGGATTAAAGGGCCAGTTTTCCAGAAAAGTCTTCTTGGACAAAGTGTGTGACCAACACATAGGAGTCCAAGGGAATGATATACATAATTGTCAGCAACAGTAGTGGTTGAGTCTTGTCCTGGCTTTGGCATCCCTGAGCTCAAGAATTTTCTGAATTGACTACTTTCTTCTTCCTCTTCTTCCTCTTCTTCTTCCTCCATCTCTTCCTCCTCTTTCTTCTTTTCTTTCTTTTTCTTTTTTTTTTGAGACAGAGTCTCACTTGTCACCCTCGGTAGAGTGCGATGACATCAAGCTCACAGCAACCTTAAACTCTTGGACTTAAGCCATTCTTCTACCTCAGCCTCCCAAGCAGCTGAGACAACAGGCGCCCACCACAACATCTGGCTATTTTTTGTCGCAATTGTCATTGTTATTTAGCTGGCCTGGGCCAATTTTGAACCCACCAGCCTTGGTGTATCGCCCAGCTATTTTTTAGAGATAGGGGTGTTGCTCTTGCTCAGGCTGGTCTCAAACTTGTGAGCTCAAGCTATCCACCCACCTCAGTCTCCCAAAGTGCTAGGATTACAACAGTGAGCCACCACGCCTGGCCCCTTCTTCTTCTTCCTTCTCCTCCTCCTCCTCCTTCTTCCTCCTCTTCCTCTGGGAAGTGGCCCATGCCTTTAATTCTAGCACTCTGGGAGGCCATGATGGGAGGATCGTTTGAGCTCAGGAATATGAGACAAGCCTGAGCAAGATTGAGACCCCATCTCTACTAAGAATAGAAAAGTTAAAATTTGAAAAGATAAAATTACAGAGATAGAGCTGGGCATGGTGGCCCACACCTATACTCCTAGCACTTTGGGAAGCTGAGGTGGGACAATCCCTTGAGCTCAGGAGCTTGAGAGTAGCCTGAGCAAGGGTGAGACCCTCGTCTTTACAAAAAGATACAAAAATTAGCTGCGTGTGTTGGTGTGCACCTCCAACTCCAGGTATGTGGTAGGTACCTGTAGTCCCAGCTACTTGGGAGGCTGAGGATGGAGGATCGCTTCAGTGTGAGGTTGCTGTGAGCTAGGCTGATGCCACAGCATCCTAGCCTGTGCAACAAAATGAGACTCTGTCTCAACAAGAGAAAAAAAAAAAAAGAGAGATGGGATCTTACTCTGTCATCTAGGCTGAAGTGCAGTGGTACAATCATACCTCATAGCAGCATCCAACTTCTGGGCTCAAGCAATCCCACAGGCTGCCACAGCCTCCCAAAGTGCTGAGATTATATGTGTGAGCCACTGTGCTCAGCCAAATTTCTGTTCTTAATCTATTACTTACTCTTAGATATTTTGTTATAGCAGGACAAACAGACTAAGATGGTACATTCTGAGGTTCTAGATGGACATAAATTTTTAGAAGACACATTCAACCCATGACAGTTCTCTTATAATGGGCATGCTGATAGCACCTGCTGGAACTAATACTTAGGTGTGCATGTGGCTGCATGTCATAAATAAACATGCAGTCTTTATTAGGGCACTAGCTTTTTAAAAGCACTCCCTAAATTGTGTTAGGATTTTACCTGACCTAAAACCTCTTGTCTCTCTTCTAATTTCTTGGAGTACTGAGCCATCTCCCTTGACCTGGATTGTTCCCTATCCTCATAGCCAGTTGGACTCTCAAAAGGGAAAAATCACTATTCATCTCTAAATAGCTCATTATTACCATTACACGGTACATATATTTTTATTTTCATTTCCTTACCCAATTTAACATACCTGTTTTTCATAGGTATACTTCGTAAAACTGTATCCCCCAGTGGTTGAAATATATATGTTGGTGTGAGATATCTGATCTCCATGCAAATATGCAAAAATCAAATTACCTATATTCTGGGAAACACACACAAAGCAATTGTTTTAGAAGAAGAAAGATGCCAATAATTACACTCTTGGGCATTTATCACAGACAAAAACATACATCCACACAAAAAACCTATACAGGAGCTTTGTTTCTTATAGACAAAAACTGTTAATACCCAAATGGTACTATATCCAGAACCATAGACTATTACTCAGCAATAACAACGAACGAGCTCTAGATACACACACCAAACTGGATAAATCTCTCTGAAGAATTTTGCTGAGAAAAGCTAATCCTATAAGGTAACATACTATATGATTCTATTCACACAACATTCTTTTTTCTTTCTTTCTTCCTTTCTGTTTTTTGAGAGGGTCTTGTGCTACCACCCAGGTTGGGGTGCAGTGATGTAATCAATGCTCATTGTAGCCTCCAACTCCTGGGCTCAATCAATCCTTCTGCTTCAGCCCAGAGCAGCTGGGACTACAGGCATGCATCATTATACCTGGCTAATTTTCTTTTTTTTAATTGTACATATGTGATCTTGCCATGTTGCCCAGGCTGAGCTCAAACTCCTGGCCTCAAGTGATGCTCCCAAAGTGCTGGTACTGCAGGTGTAAGCCACCCTGTCCAGTCTATCATTTTTTTTTTTTTTTTTTTGTAGAGACAGAGTCTCACTTTATCAACCTCGGTAGAGTGCATGGCCCCGCTCACAGCAACCTCTCTCTCCTGGTCGGAGGTGATTCCCTTGCCTCAGCCTCCCAAGTAGCCGGGATTACAAGTACTCTCCACAACGCCCGGCTATTTTTTTGTTGCAGTTTGGCCAGGGCCAGGTTTGAACCCACCACCCTTGGTATATGGGGCTGGGGTCCTACCCACTGAGCCACAGGCAACGCCCTATTTATCATTCTTGAAAAGATAAAATTACAGATATAGAGCTGGGAATGGTGGCCCACACCTGTAATCCTAGCACTTCGGGAAGCTAAGGTGGGAGCATCCCTTGAGCTCAAGAGTTTGAGAGTAGCCTGAACAAGGGTGAGACTCTCGTCTCTACAAAAAATACAAAACTTAGCTGGGTGTGTTGGTGTGCACCTGTAGTCCCAGCTACTTGGGAGGCTGAAGCAGGAGGATTACTTTAGCTCCATGATTTTGAGGTTGCAGTGAGCTATAATCATTCCACTGAACTCATGCTCAGGCAGAAAAAGTGAGACTCTGCCTCTAAAACAAAAAGAAAAAAAGAAACAAATTATGGAGATATAACAAAATAGTGGATTAGAGATGGGGTGACAGCAGGGAAGCTGGCTGTGGCTATTAACAGAAAGCATGAGTAACAGCTTTATGGAGATGGAATAGTTTAGTATCTTGATGGCAGTGGTGGTTGTGGCATAAAATGACATAGAACTATTATAGAAACATACGTTACATCTATATCAACTTCCTGGTTTTGCTATTGTACTGTAGTTAGGTAAGATATGACCACTGGGGGAGCCTCAGTGAGTAAAGGGCACATGGACTCTCTATTATGTTCACAACTTCCTGCAGACTCTCTGATTATTTCAAAATAACAAGTTTTTAAAAAGAAGATATGATTTACCCTTGAGCAACATTGTTTTAAACTACCTACATCTACTTATACTTGGATTTTCCACCTCTGCCATCCCTGAGACAGCAAAACCAATCCCTCTTTTTCCTCCTCCTCCTTAGCCTATGCAATGTGAAGATAATAAAGATGAAAACCTTATGATGATCCACTTCCACTTAATGAATAGTAAATATATTTTCTCTTTCTCACAATTTTCTTAATGACTTTTCTTTTCTCTAGCTTGCTTTATTGCAAGACTACAGTATACCATATTGTAACATACAAAATATGCATTAATCTACTATGTTATTGGTAAGGCTTCATTCAGGTCTATATTTGGCTATTCAAGTTTTGGGAGACTTGAAGATTATATGTGAATTTTTTACTGTGTGGGGGAATGGTATGCCTAAATGCTGCGTTTTTCAAGGGTCATGTATAATTGGGTATATTTATAGGGTGTCTGTCAGCTGGTCTCAAAATAGCTCTGATGCCTTTCCCATCTCCTGGGCCCTCTTCTGAGCCCTGGAGAAATCACATGCTCAAGTCTATCATAATCCCAGTCTCAAGGTTTATACTATCCTTAGCTCCATTCATAATTTTTGTGTTCAGAGTGAAAAAATGAAAGTAAAAAATGTACTTACCACACAAAAAATAGTTTCAACATAACAGCAAGAATCACCAGAAATACGTGAAACAGGGTGTTTTATCCCTGAAAGGAAAAGATACTATTAATATATATGAGTCCCCTGAAGTTCAGAGAAACTTCTGTTTCTCTCAATACTGTTTCACCTCAACAGTGTTAAGAATTGGGAGTAGAGCATGGAGGGTCAAACAAGATGGCAGACTAGAGACATCTCCTTACCAGTCACTTGTGGCGAGATGGGAGAGAGTACTCCAGCCACCTCTGGCTGGGGGAACCTACCCAGCAACATCACTCCAGGGAATAGTGAAGCAGGAGGAGACTCCAGGAGCCAACAAGGATGTCTAGAGCTGAGGAAGACCAGCATAGAAGGCAAGTACCTGAGTATGGGCAGAGGCCAGCTAGCTGGCCCTCCTGAAGAAGACTAGAGATAAGAAAGGGGTGTCCTGAAGTTTTATGATTTTGGACTGAGCTGCTCAGTGGAGATGCCTTGTAAGGGCTTAAATGAGTGAGTTAACTCAAACAACATCTGGCAGCTGGGATTAAATACCAGGGGCGGGGTGGGAAGAGGAATCTCTCACCAGCTTGGCTACTAGCAGGGCACCACTGTGGGAAGGCCAAGCAGGAGGAACAGTATGCAGGGTCCTACTGCATGGCTGGCTCTGGTATGTCTGCTGAGTTCAGGCAACCATCCTTGGGATGAGCTGAACGGCTCCTGCACCCCTAGAAAGGCCACTTTGTTGCCAGGAGGCACTATTTGACATACCTCCTAAGAAATCTGGCAAGAGCTTCAGGATTCCAATCCTGCAGGAACTAAATAATGACAAAGTGACCAGGCCCTGATTGAAGGTAAATAAGTCAGGAAGACAGGACCACATACATCTCCTCTTAGAGAGTGTTTTTGTTATCCAGCAAAACAGCATGTGTTCTCTATTGTCAAACAACACAGTGCCACCTGGTGTCCAGACAATATGTTGCAATACAGACTTTTTTTCATTGTTCCTTTTCTCAATTTTTTCCTTATTTTGGTTTTCTTTTTTGCTGTTGTTGTTGTTATTTGGTTTGATTGTATTTTTATTTTTTCATTATTGCTTTGTTTGAGCACAAGGCTCCTACATTTTTGTTAGTTTTTCAGCCCCTTTTATTCTTTCTGTTAATTTCGTTTCTTTTTTCTCTTTTTGGTAGAGACTTTTTTTTTTTGGAGACAAAGCCTCAAGCTGTCACCCTGGGTAATGTCATGGCAGCACAGCTCACAGCAACCTCCAACTCCAGGGCTCAAGAGATTCTCCTGCCTCCGCCGCTGAAGTCGTTGGGATTACAGGCGCCTGCCACAATGCCTGGCTATTTTTTGGTTGCAGCTGTCATTGTTGTTTGGAGGGCCCAGGCTGGATTCTAACCTGCCAGCTCAGGTGTATGTAGCTGGCGCCTTAGCCGCTTGAGCTACAGACACCGAGCCGGTAGAGATTTTTTTACTTTTCTTATCTTTCCCATATAAATTTCTCACACAACTTAAATATCCCTTTTTTCTTCATCTGATACAATAGTATTATTTATTTATTTATTTATTTATTTATTACTTTTTTTTCTTTTCTCTGAGTGCTGGAGGATCAAAGTATTGGCCTGGCTAGGAGGTCATGGCATTGGTCTGGAGGTCATGGTCTATGATGCCCTTCTAGCTTTTGGCCTTTTGGAAGAATGTATTTGTAGATCCTCACTGTGAAATACTGCTGATTTTTTTCTATATTTGGCAGAGGTAGAGTCTTGCTTTTGCTCAGGATGGTATGGAGCTCCTGACATTGAAGGATTCACCCAGCCTAACCCTCCAAAGTCCTGGAGTTGTAGTTGTAGGTCAAAGCACTATTGTTCCTATTGCTCTTTCTCTCTTTCTGACCTTCTCCCCTTTTCTTCAATTCTTTCCTTTTACTCCACTCTTTTTTTCCTTTATCTTTTTCTTTCCTTTCTCCTTCCTCACTTTTTATGCTATGGTAGATTGCCTAAACTCATAAATTTGAGACAGCCTGAGCAAGAATAAGACCCTGTATCTGAAAAAATAGCTGGGCATTGTAGTGGGTGTCTATAGTCCCAAGTACTCAGGAGACTGAGAAAAGAGAATCACTTGAGGTTAAGAGTTTGAGGTTGCTATAAGCTATGATGCCATGGCATTCAACCCCAGAGTGACTGAGACTCTGTCGCAAAACAATTTTTTTCATTCCCACACAAAGGCATGAAAATTAAACAATCTTATGCTAACTGACAGTTGGATCAAGGAAGAGATAAAGGAAGAAATTATTAAATTCCTCAAACATAATAACAATGAATCTGTAAGTTTCCAAAATCTGTGGGATACTACAAAAGCAGTCCTAAGAGGAAAATTTATCACATTATTTATCTACATTTGAAAAACCAAAAGAGAGCACATTAATAAGCTAATGAATCATCTTAAGGAAATGGAAATGCAATCCCAAACCTAGCAGAAGAATAGAAGTAACCAATATTAAATCAGAAATTAATGAAATTGAAAACAAAAGATTTGGAAAATTAATGAAACAGAAAGTTGGTTCTTCAAAAAGATAAATAAAATCGATAAACCTTTAGCCAGATTAACTAAAAACAGAAAAGTAAAATCTCTAATAACTTCAATCAGAAGCAAAAAAGGGGAAAAAACAACACATATGGGTGGTGCCTATGGTTTAGTGGGCAGGATGCCGCCCCCATATACCAAAGGTAGTGGATTCAAACCTGGCCCTGGCCAAACCAACAAAAATATAGCCAGGTGTTGTGGAGGGTGCCTGTAGCCCCAGCTATTTGGGAGGCTGAGGCAAGGGAATCGCCTAAGCCCAGGAGATGGAGGTTGCTGTGAGCTGTGTGATGCCACGGCACTCTACTGTAGGCAATAAAGTAAAACTCTGTCTCTACAAAAAAAAAAAAAAAACAAAAAACAGGTATCACAGGGATACAAGGAACTCTACGCCCAGGAGTTTGACAATGTGGAGGAAATGGATTAATATCTGGAATCACACCATCTCTCTAGACTTAACCAGGAAGGAATAGATCTCTTGAACAGACCAATATCAAACACTGAGATTTAAGAAACAATAAAAGATTTTCCAACAACAACAAAAAAAAAGCACTGAACCAGATCGCTTCACACCAGAATTCTATCAAACCTTCTAAGAAGAGCTTGTATTTATATTGCAGAACCTATTCCAAAACATTGTGAAGGAAGGCATCTTCCCTAGCATGCTCTATGAGGCAAACATCACTTTGATTCCAAAACCAGGAAAGGATCCAACTAAAGAGGAAAACTACAGGCCTATTTCACTAATGAATATCAATATAAAAATACTCAAAATCTTACCAAATAGATTACAGCTACACTTCAAAAAAAATTATATATCACACACAAGGGGCTTAAATGTCCTGTGGAGAGAGTGGGCAGTCAGGTCAGGAACCTGGGAGATGGTTTAAAGCTCAAAACTAAATTACTGGATGGAAAAACCAAGCTAATATTGTCTCCATATGACAGGAAATAAGAATAGGATTGCAAAATGTCCTTTAAGAATGAAACAAACTGGACACATTCTAAAATCAACACAAAATACTTGTATCAAGAGTGAAAACTTGTCTTGGTACCCCTAGCACAGTGGTTACTGTGCCAGCCACATGCATGGAGGCTGGCAGGTTCAAACCCAGCCTGGGTCAGCTAAACAACAATGACAACTGCAACAAAAAAACAGCCAGGCATTGTGGCAGACACCTATAATCCCAGCTTACTTAGGAGGCTGAAGCAAGAGAATTGCTTAACCCCAAGGGTTTGAAGTTGCTGTGAGCTTGACACCATAGCACTCTACTGAGAGCAACATAGTAAGACTCTGTCTCAAAAAACAAAACAAAACAAAACAAAAAAAGTGTGAAAACCTTTTGCAAAAGAAGATAGTTGGTTCAGAAACTTCAGAAGCAAAAGGCAAAAAAATAAAATGACTTTTTCATCCACTAAGGATTTATGTAAGCAAAATGTAAATAAACACTGTCTTTGGGCAGTGCCTGTGGCTCAGCGAGTAGGGCGTCCACCCCATATACCAAAGGTGGTGGGTTCAAACTCAGCCCCAGCCAAACTGCAACCAAAAAATAGCTGGGCGCTTTGGCAGACACCTGCAGTCCCAGCTACTCAGGAGGCTGAGGCAAGAGAATCGCCTAAGCCCAAGAGCTAGAGGTTTCTGTGAGCTGTGTTGCCATAGCATTCTACCAAGGGTGACAAAGTGAGACTCTGTCTCCAAAATTTAAAAAAAAAAAAACAAAAAAAAAACAAGAAAAGGAAATAGATGGTATAATAATCAGTGCAATCAGTACACAAGAACAGAGAAATGAACAAAACTCGTGAAGAAATACCAGAGAAGGCCTGAATGGAATATAAATAAGCCACTCAAAAAGTATATTTCAGCCTCAGAAAACTGCCCTAAACAACTTTTTTTCTTCAGCAGAGTGAAGAAAAAAAGTAAGACAGCAAATGGAACTGCTTCATTTGGTAGAAAGAAATCACCCTGGACACCTGTCTCAAGGGATATCACCAGAAGCTCTTTATCTCATCAGGAAACTGAGTCAAAGTACAGGTGGCATCTACTCAAAAAGGAAGAAGAGCCTCTAGAAGTTAACTTATCCAGAAAGGAAGGGTCTCAATCATCACTAATTCCAGCAGTGAAAAACAGAACTCAACAAACTCAGGCTAATACTTTATCTTCCCAGTAAAAAACAGGAACTTTGACAGAGAGAATCCAATCTCAGGAGACAGAACTATCATCCCATTTTATTCCCTATGTCTGAACAAAAGAGATATATTACCTTGATCCAGATGCACCATTGTCTAGGCCTTCAACACATAACCCTCAATACCAAAACTTACAAGACTGCGATCAAGAACTGCAGCTATGTGACTCTGACCATGTCAGGGACCCACTTCTTAATCCTAACTTGGTGAAAAACAAGATAGACAGCAAGCAATTCTTAAGGGACTTTCAGAACTGAGACAGAAGCAAAAGGAATTGGAAACTAATCTCATGCCTTCAGTTGCAAATAGAAAAGAGAATTTTAATTCTTCGTTTTAAATGCAGAAAACCAAATTCTTAATATTTGTGTCTTACCCCCTAGAGTGCCGACCCGTATACTGAGGGTGGCCGGTTGGAACCTGGCCCCAGGCAAACTGCAAAAAAAAATAGCTGGGCGTTGTAGCGAGTGCCTGTCATCCCAGCTACTGGGGAGGCTGAGACAAGAGAATCGCCTAAGCCCAAGAGCTGGAGGTTGCTGTGAGCCATGATGCCACACTTTACCAAGGGCAATAAAGTGAGACTCTATCTCTAAAAAAATAAATAAATAAACAAAATAAAACATTTATTTGTGTCTTCCAAATTACAAAATATGCTCGTGATTCAGCTGTATTTTTAAAATAGCCTAGATTTTTTAAATGCCCATTAAAAACTTGTACATTATATATAAATGCTATACTTTATGCAATAGAACAATTTTTTGTGAAAATTTGTAATATAAAAAAGTTATATATCATAATCAATTATGCTTCATCCCAGGGATGCAAGGCTACTTTAACATACTCAAATCCATAAATGTAACTCACCGTATCAACAGAAGCAAAAACAAAGACCATATGATCCTCTCAATAGATGCAGAAAAAGCATTTGATAAAATTCAGCATCCTTTTCTCACAAGAACACTTAAGAAAACTCACAAGTGGCACATTTCTTAAACTTGTTGAAACCATCTATGACAAACCCACAGCTAATATCATACTGAATGGAGTAAAATTTAAAGCTTTTCCACTTAGAACTAGAACCAGACAAAGATGTCCTCTATCTCTACTACGATGCAGCTTTGTGATGGAAGTTCTAGAATGATATAAAGGCCATCTCAATAGGGGAAGAGGAGGTCAAACTCTTGCTCCTTACTGATAATATGATCTTATACTTAGAGAACCCAGAGACTCAATGACAAAACTCCTAGAAGTGATCAGGAAATACAGTAATGAGTAATTTTATACAAATAAAAAAGTATAAAATCAATGTCCACAAATCAGTAGCCTTTGTATGTGCCAATAACAGCCAAGTTGAGAAGCTAAAAAAAGACACAATTCCCTTCACAGTAGTAGCTTCAAAGAAAATGAAATATCTAGGAATATACCTAATAAAAGAGGTGAAGGACCTATACAAAGATAAGCATGAAACTCTAAGAAAAGAAATAGCAGAAGACATTAACAAATGGAAGAACATATCATGCTTTTGGCTGGGAAGAATCAACATTGTTAAAATGTCTATACCACCCAAAGCAATCAACAGATTCAATGCAATCCCCATTAAAATACCAACATCTGGGGGCACCCATAGCGCAGTGGTTAGGGTGCCAGCCACATGCTCTGGGGCTGGTAGGTTCAAATCCAACCCGGGCCTACTAAACAAAAACAAACAAACAAAAGAATTACTAAAAAAAAGAAATTAAAAACAATAATGGGGTGGCACCTGTGGCTCAAGGAATAGGGCACTGGCCCCATATACCGGAGGTGGTGGGTTCAAACCTGGCCCCAGCCAAAAAAAAGAAAACTATAAAAAATAATAATAATAATAATAAAATACCAACATCATTCTTTGAAGAACTGAAAAAAAAAAATAGTTCTTCATTTCGTATGGAACCAGAAAAAAACATGCATAGTCAAGCCAATGTTTAGTAATAAAAACAAAACTGGAGACATCACTCTACCAGCAATGGTTCTCAACCTTCCTAATGCCTCCTAATGCCAAGACTCTTTAATACAGTTCCTCATGCTGTGGTGATGCCCAACCATAAAATTATTTTCATTGCTACTTCATAACTGTAATTTTGCTACTGTTATAATTTATAATGTAAATATCTGATATGCAGGATGTATTTTCATTGTTACAAATGGGTCATGACCCACAGGTTGAGAACTGCTGCTCTACCAGACTTTAGGTTATATTACAAGTCTACAGTGCTCACAACAGCATAGTATTGGCACAAAAATAGAGACATAGACATATGGAACTGAACAGAAAACCCAGAGTTAAACCAGTCTCTAGATGCCAACTCATCTTTTTATTTATTTATTTTTTTGAGACTGAGTCTCACTATGTCACCCTCAGTAGAGCACTATGGCATCACAGCTCACAGCAACCTCCAACTCTTAGGCTCAAATGATTCTCTTGCCTCAGCCTCCCAGGTAGCTGGGACTACAGGTGCCTGCCACAATGCCCGGCTGTTTTTTTGTTGTAGTTGTCATTGTTGTTTGGCAGGCCCAGGCTGGGTTCAAACCCACCAACTCCAGTTTATGTGGCTGGTGCCCTATCAGCTGAGCTACAGGTGCCGAGCCTTGTCATCTGATCTTTGATAAACAAACAAAAGCATACACTGGGGAAAAGAATCCCTATTCAACAAATGGTGCTGGGAGAACTAGATAACCACATGAAAAAGACTGAAACTTGGACCCACACCTTTCACTACTTACAAAAATTGAGTCAAGATGGATAAAAGGGGCAGTGCCTGTGGCTCAGTAAGTAAAGTGCTGGTCCCATATACCAAGGGTGGTAGGTTCAAACCCAGCCCCAGCAAAAATGCAACAACAAATAAATAAATAAATAAAAGTACATCTGCAATATATTGTACACATTAAATGAGTGAATTATACAGTATGTAAATTACATCTCAATAAAGTAGTTACCACAATTAAAAAAAAAAGATGGATAAAAGATTTAAATCTAAGACATAAATGATAAAAATCCTGGAAGAAAGTGTGGGGAAAATGCTTGATGTTATCAGTCTGGGGATGGATTTTATGAAGAAGACTTCAGTGGCAATCACAACAATAAAAATAAGCAAATAGGATTTAATTAAGCTGAAAAGCTTCTGCATAGCTACGGACACAAGAAGTAAAACAAATAGATAACCTTCATAATGGGAAAATGTATTTGCATGTTATGAATCTGGCAAAGGGTTGATAACTAGGATCTCTGGAGAACTCAAATTAACCAACAAAAAAACTGCAAACATTTCCATCTATCAGTGGGCAAGAGACATGAACAGAACCTTCTTTTAGGAAGACAGAGGAATGGCTAACAAACATGAAAAAATCCTCATTGTCCCTAATCATCAGAGAAATGCAAATCAAAACCATCCTGAGATATCACCTAACCCCAGTGAGAATAACCCACAATACAAAGTCCCAAAGTTGCAGATGCTGGTGTGGATGTGGAGATAAGGGAACACATTTACACTGTTGGTGGAACTGCAAACTAATACAGCATCTTTGGAAAGAAGTATGGAGAATTCTCAAAGAATTCAAATTAGACCTCCCTTTTGATCCCACAATCCTATTACTAGGCATCTACCGAGAAGGAAAAGAAAATAATTTTGAGGCCAGGCACAGTGGCTCACGCCTGTAATCCTAGCACTATGGGAGGAGGAGGCGGGTGGATTCCTTGAGTTCAGGAGTTAGAGACCAGCCTGAACAAGAGTGAGACCCCATCTCTATTAAAAATGAAAAACTGGGCTTGATGCCTATACCTCAGAGGCTAGGGTGCCAGTCACATACACCAGAGCTGGCACATTTGAATCCAGCCCAAGCCTGCCAAACAACAATGACAACTACAACCAAGAAAATAGCTGGGCGTTGTGCTAGGCGCCTGTAGTCCCAGCTACTTGGGAGGCTGAGACAAGAGAATTGCTTAAGCTGAAGAGTTTGGGGTTGCTGTGAGCTGTGACACCACAGCACTCTACCCATGGCAACAGCTTGAGACTCTCTCTCAAAAAACAAAAAACAAATGCAAGAGGATTGCTTGAGCCCAAGAGTTTGAAGTTGCTGTGAGCTATGATGCCACAGCACTCTATCAGGGGTGACAAAGTGAGACTCTGTCTCAAAAAAAAATTTTTTTTAATCATTTTATCATAAAGAAATTTGCACTAGATTGTTTGTCACAGTTCAATTTACAATTGCCAAGATGTGGAAACAACCTAAATACCCATCAGCCCAAGAATGGATTCACAACCTGTGGTATATATATACCATGGAATACTATTCAGCTATAAAAAAGATGGAAATTCTGCATCTTTTGTATTAACCTGGATGGAGCTGGAACACATTCTTCTTAGTAAAGTATCACAAGAACGGAAAAGCAAATATCCAATGTACTCAATACTAACATGAAGCCAGTAGATGACCTAATACACACCCACACAAGAGAAAAACTTCAATTCAAGTTGGGGACAGAGGGAACAAAGGAAGGGGAGAGAAGAGGAGGAGAGGAGATTGGTGTGTTCCCACTCAAAGGGCACAATGTAAAGGTATATGGAACACCTTTTGGGTATAGGACACAACTATAAGAGGGAGTCTATCCAACGAATGCAAATGTTGTAACCTAATTGTTTATACCCTCAAATTAACCTGAAATTACAAAAAAAGAATTGGGAGTGGGTCTTTCTCAGTTGTGGGAGGTTCTTATGCCATGTTCTACAGTATGCCCACCTCTACCCACTCAAGTGATGCTAGTAGTACCCTCCTCCTGTCTTGACAAAAAAAAGTCTTTCCAGACATTGCCGAGTGTCCTCAGGACAGTGGTAGGGGGTGAGGGTGGGCAGACTATGACTAACTGGTTTTTGGAAACTCTTTCAGGGCCATGTTGAAATTGTAGGAAGGGCTCCTTGCTCTTCGTGAAGCACACCTGGATTGTATTTTAAAAGCAGAAACTTCAGCTCCCAAGAAGATACACAACCAACCAACAAAGACATGGAGAGATGTTCACCATCACTAATCATTAGGGAAATGCAAATCAAAACCACAAAGAGATAGCTCCTCACACACACTAGGATGGCTACTATGAAAGAAATGGAAAATAACGAGAGTGGCAAGGATGTGGAGAAACTGGAGCCCTCATTCATTGTTGGTGGAAATGCAAAATGGTGTAGCTGCTGGGGAAACCGGCATAATGGTTCCTAAAAATATTGAAAATAGAATTATATAATTCAGTGATTCTACTTCTGGGAATATATCCAAAGGAATGGAGAGGAGAGATTTAAGATACTTATATACCTGTGTTCATAGCAGCATGATGGATGATAGCCAAAAGTGGAAGCAACCCAGTGGCCACCAATAGATGAAAAGATAAACAAAATGTGGTCCATCGATGCAATGAAATATGAGTGAGTCTTCAAAGGAAGGAAATTCTGACACACAGAATAGAACACAGATGAGCCTTAAGGACATCATACTCAGCGAAATAAGGCAGTTAGAAAAGACTGAAGAGTCTCACCCACAGGCGGTTCCTAGAGCAGTCAGATGTATACAGACAGAAAGTAGTAAATAGAATGGTGGGGCCGGGTGGGGTGGCTCGTGCCTGTAATGCAAGCACTCTAGAAGACCCAGGCAGGGGAATTACTTGAGCTCAGGAGTTCAAGACCAGCCTGAGCAAGAGTGATAACCCATCTCTTAAAATAGCTGGGCATTGTGGCTGGTGCCTGTGGTCCCAGCTACTTGGGAGGCTGAGGCAAGAGGATCACTTGAGCACAAGAGTCTGTACTGTGAGCTATGATGCCACCGCACTCTACCAAAGGTGACAAAGTGAGACTCTGTCTCAAAAAAAAATGGTGGTGGCAGGGGTTGGGAAAGGGTATGGAAAGTTACTGTTTAATGGGACTGATGGCTTTCTCACCATAATGAGTTCTCTCTCCCTTCCCTTTTTCAGAGACCAGCCTAGGCAAGAGTGAGACCCCATTTTTAAAATAGCTGGGCCTGTGGCTGGCACCTGTAGTCAATGAGAAGACTCTTCTTTTCTAGAGCTAAATCTGCCTCATCTTCACTCTTAACCCCCTGTCCTTGCCTCCTGAATCAGGGTTCTCTTCTTTCTTCCTCTTCATAAAGTTCACCTTCTTCCCTGGCCCTAAAAGCATTGGGACTGAATATCCCCATCATCCAGCTTGGTCACTAGACGTCTAGTAGTCAGGCTCTCCCTATTCCTCCCCCAACGTTCAAATGACCACCAAGTCTTGTTACTGTCTCTCGTTTGTTTCACTCAGACCAAGCAGGTTTTTGTGGCTTGTGACTACAATCTACAACAGCAACACTAACTAGGTTGCCACTCTTTGGGATGAGATCTCAGGACAATTTTCTTTTGGATTTTAAAGGATAAGGTGACATACGGGGGCTGACATCCAAGTAGGAGTATGGTTTATACTCCGACCATTATTAACCTTTTCTCTTATGTTGGTTAAATTAAAACAAAACTCAAAATATACATACCTAAAGATATGTTCCAAGAAGAATTTTCATAATTATAAATATAGACTTTTTGATTCACTACTAGCAGCAGTGATGAATCAATGAAATGTGCTGATGTTACTTGTGGCACACTAACCTAAAAGTAATAATATACATGATATCAATATGGCATCTTTTCAAACACTGATTCAGAAAGCAGGGCTTCTAGATATGCATTCAAAAAATGTTTATTTTGGTGTCAGTGATGAAAAATAAGAAAGGTGAAAAAGAGGGGAATAAGGAAAAAATTTAAAACATATTTATGCCAGCAAGAGTTGGTTAATTCTTAGATAACGGGAACTATGTGTCCTGGGGCCAGGTGGGAAGCAGAATTAGGAAATTGAAGTTGATCTTTAGTCCTCTCAGACACCTAAATTTATTCCACCTCCTTTTCCTTTATCAAAACCTTCTCTGAGGACAATACCTAAGATACAAATGATGAATGACTAGCATAACTAATAATGTCACTTTCAAAAGAAATATTGGTATGTTAACAGATAATAAGACTATTTAGCACAGGGGCCAATGGTAGAATTTCTCAAAATTGTTACTGAGAAGATGATTTTTCTGTTTTGGTTTAGGACAATTTAGCAAGGGCTTAAAATCACTGCATGTAAAGTAAGATACCATCCAATCTATCTGTTTGTTACACATTAGTGTAAGGCAGATCACCTGCAACCATTGTTTCCTGTTTCAGAAAGAAAAAGCCTATTTTGGTAATAGGGGCATAATAAAACCAGCTCTTCCTTTCACTTAGAGATTGCTCTTAACATCTTTAAGAAGAACTTTATAAAAACAAACCTCAAACCAGTGATTTTCAACTGGTGTGCTATGAGAGGATTGTAGGTGTTTCCCCCAAATTTTTAAAGATCATTGTATACAGTAAGTATATTCTTTTTTGCTCTTTTCTTAAATCAACATAATTTAAACGTGCTGCAGAAGTTTAACTATAGGTT
Source organism: Loris lydekkerianus (assembly GCA_963574355.1). NCBI lineage: Eukaryota > Metazoa > Chordata > Mammalia > Primates > Lorisidae > Loris > Loris lydekkerianus. The sequence continues at coordinate 15,215 of CAUYPK010026280.1, read as the reverse complement.
CAAGTGTGCTGTGAGATTAAGAAAAGGCTGAAAACACTGCTCTGAACTACCAAAAACAGATAGTCTGATGTTTCTAAACAATAATATCATCTCCCAAATAGAATTCATTTCTAGTATCCTTCAAATTGTTTGGTAAGATAACTACCTGCAATGATGTAGGGATGGTAAACGGAAGGAGACTACTCTCAAAGTTATCTCTTGTGAAAAAAAGTTGTTTTCTGAAATTAAAAAAAAAAAAAAGAATTAAATTAGGAGACTTTTACACAAGAAAAGAAAAACAATAATGAAGGTACTTTTTATTAAATCATAGCTGTGTACATTAATGCAATTATGGGGGTACAATGTGCTAGTTTTATAGGCAATTTGAAATACTTTCATCAAACTGGTTAACATAGCCTTCACTGCATTTTCTTAGTTATTATGTTAAGATATTTATATTCTACCCTTAGGAGATGAAGGTACTTTTTTAAAAAATTTGTTTATTTTTTTGAGACAGAGCCTCAAGCTGTCGCAGATAGAGTGCTGTGGCATCACAGCCCACAGCAACCTCCAACTCCTGGGCTCAAGTGATTCTCCTGCCTCCGCCTCCCAAGTAGCTGGGACTACAGGCGTCTGCCACAATGCCGGGTTATTTTTTTGGTTGCAGCCATCGTTGTTTGGTGGGCTCAGGTTGGATTCGAACCCGGCAGCTCAGGTGTATGTGGCTGGCGCTTTGGCTGCTTAAGCCACACGCACTGAGCCAGAAGGTACTTTTTAAGTGTTCTGTTTATTTACACTGTCGGTAGTACTGCAAACCAATGCAGCCTCTTTGGAAAGAGTATGGAGAATTCTCAAAGAAATCAAATTAGACCTTCCATCTGATCCTGCAATCCCATTACTAGGTATCTACCCAGAAGAAAAAAAATCATTTTAGCACAAGGATATTTGCATCAGATTGTTTAATGCAGTTCCATTTACAATCGCCAAAATGTGGAAACAACCTAAATGCCCAATAATCCAGGAATGGATTAACAAACTGTGGTATATGTGTAAAATGGAATACTATTCAGCCATAAAAATGGTGGAAACTTCTTTCGTATTAACCTGGATGGAGTTCAAACACATTCTTCTTAGTAAAGTATCACAAGAATGGAAAAGCAAGTATCCAATGTACTCAATACTAATATGAAGCCAGTGAGAGATCTAATACATACCCATACAAGAGAAAAACTCAATTCTAGTTTGGTGGGGGGAGGGGGGAGGAAAAAGAAAAAAGGGGGGAGGGAAGAACTGATGCGCTGTCACCTAATGGGCACATTATAAGGGTATATGGCACACCTCCTCGGTGCAGAACACTACAACAGTGACATAAAGCAAACATTGTAACCTGATTGTTTGCGCCCTCATATTAATCCAAAATTTAAAAAAATTTTCCATTTAAACAAAATTCCTTTTTTAAATAGAAACCATTTAGTAGGTTTCATTTACTTATTTTATATGCATAAACCTCTATAGTCCAGGTATTTAACTTTTTTTTTTTTTTTAGATATGATCGTGTTGTTTTGCCAGCCTAGAGTGAAGTGGCATCATCATAGATCACTGTAACTTTAAAACTTTGAGATTCAACCAATCCTCCTGCTTCAGCCTCCTGAGTAGCTGGGACTATAGGCATGGGCCACCATGTCTGGCTAATTTTTCTATTAGAGACAGGGCCTTAGTCTTGCTTAGCTGGTCTCAAAGACTTGGCCTCAAGTGATCCTCCCACCTTGGCCTCCCAAAGCACTAAGATTACAGTCCTAAGCCACTTCAGTGGGCCTAGTATTTGACTTCTTGAAGTGACTTTTTTAAAAGTATGACCACATCTGGCTTGGGGCCCATAGCCCAGTGGTTAGGGCACTGGCCACATACACCAAGACAGACAGGTTCGAACCTGGCCCAGATCTGCTAAACAACAATGACAACTACAACAAAAAATAGCCAGGGGTTGGCTTGGCACACAGTGGTTACATGCACTAAGGATGGCAGGTTCAAATCCAGCCCTGGCCAGCTGTACAAAAAATAGCCAAGCGTTGTGGCAGGCACCTGTAGTCCCAGCTACTTGGGAGGCTGAGGCAAGAGAATCACTTAAGCCCTGGAGCTTGAGGTTGCTGTGAGCTGTGACACCACGGCACTCTACTAAGGGCGACATAGTGAGACTCTGCCTAAAAAAAAAAAAAAAAAAAAAAAAAGCCAGGTGTTGTCACAGCACCTGTAGTCCAAGCTACTTGGGAGGCTGAGGTAAGAAAATCTCTTAAGTCCAAGAGTTTGAAGTTGCTATGAGCTATGATGATACAGCACTCTACCAGGGGCAACATAGTGAGACTCTATCTCAAAAAAAAAAAAAAGTATGACCACATCAAATATAAAAAGTACATTAAGTGACAGGAATAACTTCTGTTGTGTCATTTGCATGGCCCTAATCCCACTAAAGTAAGCAGGTTTTGGACCAGAAATGTGTATATAAGAATCAATTTGTTGTTGGGCGGAGCCTGTGGCTCAGTGAGTAGGGTGCCAGCCCCATATACTGAGGGTGGAGGGTTCAAACCCACCCCTGGCCAAACTGCAACAAAGAAATAGCCAGGCGTTGTGGCAGGTGCCTGTAGTCCCAGCTACTCAGGAGGCTGAGGCAAAAGAATCACCTAAGCCCAGGAGTTAGAGGTTGCTGTGAGTCTTGTGATGTCATGGCACTCTACCGAGGGTGGTAAAGTGAGACTCTGTCTCTACAAAAAAAAAAAAGAATCAATTTGTTGGGCGGTACCCGTGGCTCAGTGAGTAGTGCGCTGGCCCCATATACTGAGGGTGGAGGGTTTGAACCTGGTTCCAGCCAACAAAAACATAGCCAGGCATTGTGCTGGTCGCCTGTAGTCCCAGCTGCTCTGGAGGCTGAGACAAGAGAATCGCCTAACCCCAAGAGCTGGAGGTTACTGTGAGCTGTGATTTCATAACACTCTACCAAGGGCAACAAATGAGACTCTGTCTCTTAAAAAAAAAAAAAAAAAAAAAAAAAAGAATCAATTTGTTCCAGGAAATGCTTAAGAAGGGATAAGCCATCCATGAACACAGTATGCCATTTCATTATTCAGGCCTCCTTCTCCCCACCCCTTGAGAACTTTTAAGGTTTTTGACAGAAAAGAGTTACTGAGTTAATCCTATGTGTTTAAAAGTTCTTGTTGCTATTTTGAGTAGTATTTTTCATAACTGCCTTTTATATTTGGTCATGGCGAATTGATAAGAGAGCTACTGATGTTTTTGACTGGGACTTCACTTCGAAGTTGGATGAAAGTGTTAAGATTCTCTCTTGGTTATTTTTACCTTCATATTATCCCTTTTACAGGATTATATACTGTCAGCACATACCCAGTTGACCAAAACCAATAAAAAATTGGCTGGGGAAGCAGGGATCTGAAGCAGGAATCATGGAGTATTTTTATTTGTTTATGTTTTTGCTTCCATTTTAGAAAAAGTGCTTAAGTGCAAGTAGTTTTCTTAACAAAAGTCTCCTAAACAGGGGGGTGGGGAGGGTCACAGGGTGTGATACACCTCTTGGATGGGACACAATTATATAAGAGAGACTTTACCTAACAAATGCAATCAGTGTAACCCAGTTCTTAGTACCCTCAATGAATTCCCAACAATAAAAAAAATGTCTCCTGAACCATACTATAAAGTTCTCACTTACTTTGACTTTTTTTTTTTTAGTGAATTCTCATTTGGTACATATTTGCTGAACATCAGGCTATGGGGACATAAAGATGAATAAACCATGCATAATTTGTGCCCACAACAACAAAAATAAATAGAAACATAAGGAAGGAAGTTTTGGCCTGTAATAAATAAATAGAGGCTCCTTATCCAAGTAACTAGTTAAGAATCCAGAGTTAAGTATCAACAATAAGCTTCAGAACTTGCAACCATACTGTGCATCAATTAAAGGTCATGTTTTACTAATATGCTGTCCTTCAAATTTTATGTGCTAAGGTTTTAAACACAATTTTAAAACAGCAAACAAGAGTGTGGCTGACAGTTCAGCCAGGTGTGGTGGTAATCCCAGCAACAATCCTTGAGAGGCCATGGCAAGAGAATTGCTTGAGGTCTGGAGTTTGAGGTTGCAGTGAGCTATGATGACACCACTGCACCCTAGCCTAGGTGACAGAGTAAGACCCTGTCTCAAAAAAAAAAAAGTTATATTTGTTGAATAACTTTTTGGAATCACTATCTAAGAATATGTGTTGAACATTTTGACAGATTCTGTCAAACTGTCTTTCTCAGAGGGGGGAGGCAGTTAGCCTCCCATCAGGGGTGTATGGAGTACGTGTATTTGTCCTCATCCTTTTGCTAAAGGAAAAAAGTGATTTTACTAAGCATTATAATTGCTCATTTATGGAGTCAGACTCTCCTTAAGTGTAATGTGCTCTGGACATTGGAATATCATTTAAGAGTCTTGTGCTTTAAACAAGGGCTTGGCAAACATTTTCTGTAAAGGACCAGGCAGTTGATATTTTAGGGACCACAAAGACTGTTTTGACTATCCAACTCCATCATCATAACTCAAAAGCAGCTGTGGACAACATGTAAACAAATGGGTATGGCCATGTTCCAATAAACTATTATTTATAGACACTGAAAGTAGATTTCCAAATAATTTTCACATGTCACAAAATATTCTTCTTTTGATTTTTCGCAACTATATAAAAATGTAAAGAGTATTTTTAGCTTGCAGGCTGTACAAAACACAAATTGTGAGCTGTATTTATCCTGAGAGCCATAGTTTGTAATTCCGGCTCTAAAGTAGCATTATCCTGTAGAACAGGGGTTCTCAGCCTTCCTAATGCCGTGACCCTTTAATACAGTTCCTCACGTTGTGGTGACCCCCAACCATAAAATTATTTTTCAATGCTACTTTATAACTGTAATTTTGCTACTGTTATGAATCCCATAATGTAAATATCTGATTTAGATATTACAGGAGACCCCCAAAGGGGTCGCAAACCACCGGTTGAGAATTGCTGCTGTAGAACCTTTGGTGGTAATGGAATGCTCTGTTTCTGAGGTTCCCAGCATGCCAGGCAGTAGTCACAGTGAACACTTGAAAGGTGGCTAGTGAAACTGTGGATTTTCTACTGTATTTAATTTCAATTAGTCTAATTAAAAAATATTTTTTTTAGTTGTGGCAAAATACACTTAAAATTTATATCACAATTTTTTTAATTGTAGTAAAATACACGTAAAAAATTTACCATGTTAATCATTTTTAGGTGCCAAGCTCAATGGCATCAAGCACACTCACACTGCTATGCAGCCATCACCACCCTCCATCTCCAGAACTTTCTCATTCTCCCAGACTGAAACTCTATCCCCATGAAACTCCCCACCTCTTGCCAGGCCCTGGAACCCACCATTCTACTTTCTGTCTTTATGACTCTGAGCAATCTAAGGAGCTCCTGGGACTGGAATGGCACAGTATTTGTCCCTTGTGACTAGCTTACCGTATATACTCGAGTATAAGCCGAGTTTTTTCCGGCACAAAATTTGTGCCAAAAAACCCGAACTCAGCACAAATTTTGTGCCGGAAAAAACTCGGCTTATACTCGAGCATATACGGTATTTCACTGAGTGTGAAATCTTCAAGGTTAATCCACAATGTAGCCTGTGTCAGAATTTTTTTCCTTTTTCTGGCTGGACATAGACGGATTGCATAGTGTTAACCCTTTCATCATCATCAACGGATGGACACTTGGGTTATTTCCACCTTTGGCTGTTGTGAATCATGTTGCTGTGAACATGGGCAAACAAGTATCTATCTCCTTGTGTCTCTGCTTTAAATTTTTTTTGATACAGATCCAGAAGTGGAGTTGCTTAATCATATGGCAATCTATGTTTGAGTTTTTGAGGAATTGTTGCCTCCCCTGCACCCTGTCTTATCCTTGCGAACCTCATCTCTGTGATCATCCCCTTGTTCAGGCCTTTCCTATCATCTTCTGCAGACAGAGCCCCCAATTCTGGATCTCCGTGTTCTCACTTTCTCCCTTGTCTGTCCACCTGCCTTCCTGACTGCCAACCCCACTGACTGCTTACCCACCCCTACTTCTCTGTGACCATGACTGTACTGATATTCAACCTCCCTTGGCTTCTAGGTCTTCTGGTTTCCTACTTCTCTTTCTCTTCTGCCACCCACTATGTAGAATCAGTTTCACAGAGCCTCTGTGCTGAACACATGATCCCTGGGTGACTGTGACATGACCATGTCCCACAAACTCCAAATCACAAACCACTGCCACTCCCCATCTTTTCCACCAAATCCTCACACATAGTCAACCCAGAAACTGCAGGGCTACCTGGAACTACCCACTTACTTTCATCCTCCACACTCATGTTGTATCAACACATCCTATTAAATCTGCCTCCTACTCTGTGTGGCCCTCCCTTTTGTTCAGGCTGTATCGTATTTGTTTTGTGGGCTTTCTTTCTTTCTTTCTTTTTTTTTTTTTTTTTGAGACAGAATCTTGCTCTTATTACTCTGGATACAGTGCAGTGGCATCATCACAGCTCACTGCAGCCTCAAACTCCTGGGCTCAAGTGATCTTCCTGTTTCAGCCTTTCAAGTAGCTGGGACTCTAGGCATGTGCTATCACACCTGGTGCCTATACACTTTTGGCTGCCCCCCACCCTAGAAAACTCCTATTCATCCTTCAAAACCCAGAAGATTCCTATTCAGCCTTCGAAATCCAGTTTTAGCATCAATTCTCCAGGGGAAGCTTCCTAGGTATTTTCTCAAGCACTTCATTTATATCAAACATCTGTGACTATTAACACTGTGGTTAATATTAATAGTTATTTGCCTGTCTCTTCATCTGTATTTCTCTAAACTCAGCCCCTGGCTGTGGACTCCCTGCGGGTCAGCAACTAGCAATGCAGCTTTCAGCCATCTTCTTTAATATTTGCTAAATGAATAAATGAGGGCAAACCTAAAGTTTTCATTAAAAGATAGTAAAACAACTGCTTACCCTAGGTATAGAGCTATATTTTCCTTGCAAGGATGTTTAATCAAGTGTATTCTTGTAGATGAAGAATGCAGGATATCCTAGAGAGAGAATCACAAAATCTTAAGAATATCACCAACAATAAACAGCCAATAAAACAACTTCCTAATAGGCAAATGTAAAGGATAAAATCTGAATTAGGTTAAATGGATCATATCAATGACATTTCCCTATTTTGATATTGTATTATGGTCATGTCAGATGTGACCACTAGGAGAATCCGGGGAAAATTGACAATTCTTGCAACTTACTGTGAATCTATAATTACGTCCAAATAAGCTTATTAAAAAAAATACAAGGTGAATTATTCATATCCTATCTCATTCCTATACATGTCATATTGCTTATTTTTAGATGACTAGCTATTGGAAAGAAAGGCCAAAGAATGAAGACCCTTAATACTAATGTGTTAGAAATAAGTCACTTGAAAATTAAGTGCCTGATACCACTTTTGAAAGTATGCAGTTTTGTCAATAGGAAACACATCTGAACAGACAGAACTTTTCTTCTTTGGGGGGAGGTTGTCGGGCTCAGGGCTAGGGAAAGAGCTAGAGTTAAGGTGTTAAGATTAGGGTTAGGGTTAGAGTTTGAGTTTAGGGTTAAGGTTAGAGTGAAGGTAAAGGTTAAGTTTAAGGTTTCAGGGTTAAGTTTAGGGCAGCAGTTCTCAACCCTTTCACAGGGGTCACCTAAATACATCCTGCATATCAGATATTTACATTACAAGCGTAACAATAGTAAAATTACAGTTATGAAGTAGCAACAAAAGTAATTTTATGGTTGGAAGTCACCACAACATGAGGAACTGTATCAAAGGGTCACAGCATTAGGAAGGTTGAGAACCACTGGCTTAGGGTGTTAGCATTTGGGTTAGGGTTGGGCTACGTTTTCTATAATACATTTTTCTTCATGCATTTTAAGCACACATTGGGTAAAATGTTTCCTGCAGCACTTTGTTAGTTAAATAAAGCAATAGGGCTTGCTTCCTGTTACTCTACATTTGAAGATCTCCTATCAGAAAAAGGAATAGACATATCATTGGACAAAACTTCAGACAATCTAAATTCTAAACCTACTGCATCTCTTGGCTTTGTTCAGATTACTTGATCTCTCTCGGTTTTTAGTGAAATGCAAATGATTAATCTGTACTTCAAAGGGCAATGGACCGTAGGGATTAAAGTAATGCTCTTTTTATTTCTTTTTAGAGGCGGGGTCTTACTCTGTTGCCCAGACTGGAATGCTCACAGCAACCTCAAACTCCTGGATTCAAGTGACTCTCCTGCATCAGCCTCCTGAGCAGCTGGGACTACAGGAGTGCACTACACAACTGCCTAATTTTTCTGTATCTTGTAGAGATAGGGTCTTGAGCCCAGGAGTTTTAGGTTGCTGTGAGCTGGGCTGAGGCCATGACATTCTGGCCTGGGTGACAAAGCAAGACTCTGTCTCAAAACAAACAACGAAAAAACAACCTAGGAAATGTTAGTTTTGATTCAGTAATTAAAGCGACAGATGAATGTAAGGAATGTTAAATATGGAGCCACATACCCCATCCACTTTCTGTCTGACATTAAACACTTTTCCTGTCCTCACTGTACGAGTGCTAGAAGTAAGCGAGGAGAGACCATCTGTCAATTTTATTAAATATTCAGCATGACTCCTCCTACCTCCTTCAACCCTGGTTGCCTCAGGGTTAACATTCCTTAAGAGTTCTTGACACTTGTAGAGATAGGAGACTCCCTAGAAGACCAAAAGAAACTGTGGGCTCTCCTCTCCCAGAAAGAGACATATGCACATGAAAAAACATAAATATCATTCCCGAGAGTTCCTAAAGGTTCATTCCCGGACTTTAGCTGAGGAAGAGTAGGAACTCCTGCTCCAGGGTAGTTTGGGTTATTTTTAGAGGATGTATAGTAGTTGGGGTAATTATATTGTTTATGGCAAATGTTCTCAATCTTGCCTACATCAGATTCAACTAGAGGTCTTGATAAACCATGATTTACTGGACCTGTCCTCCAAGTCTCTGATTTAATAGATCCAGGGAGTTGCATTTCTAACCAAATCTAACAAATCTTAACCACGTAAGCCTGATGGATGCTGCTGGTCCAGGGATTGCTCTTTGATCCAGAACCAGTGTGGGGAAATGGGAGATTGGATATAACCTACCTTTTCAGACCCTGAGACAATTCCTACTATTAAATCTTTTTTTTTTTTTTTTTGCAGTTTTTGGCTAGGGCTGGGTTTGAACCTGCCACCTCCGGCATATGGGGCTGGTGCCCTACTCCTTTGAGCCACAGGTGCCGCCCTCTACTAGTAAATCTTACTGGAAAATCTTACTCCTATCCACTCCTAGCTATGTGTCTTAGGGAAATACATCTAAATTCCCCTGGGTCTGTTTTCACATCTATAAAATAAGGATAAGGAATCAATGCCCCAGGATCCTTGCTGTACAGATCAAATGAGGCCATGCACTGTAAGAACACATTTACTATCCCACTGGCAAACAGGTCCCTGCTGAACTTAACAGTTTACTCCAGGCAAGAAGAGTTCCCTGAAGGCAGGAAGTGAGCTTCAGTAACTGTCTAGCTGTGGCCCTTTGTACACAGTATCCACTAACCTAACATTTACTGAAATTTTAAAATGCACTGGATAAAGAGTGAATAAAATAAACTGGCTATGTCCTCTTGGAACACACCAGCAATAGACAAGAAACAATTTGTCAAAAAATAAATAACAGCAGTTAGTGGTAGGAAAAAGTACCAATGGGGAACACGGAATGGAATGGCAATAGATGAGGAGGGAGCTTTAAATAGAGGAATTTAGTATTTTGAGACGGGATCTGAATGAGAAGGAAACTAGTCCAGGAAAGCCAGGCAGAAGAAACAGCAAGCGCCAAGGGTGGGCCGAGGATGGCCTGGCTGCAAAACAGAGATCAGGAGGCAGGGGCGCGGTTCTCCAAGCCTCAAGGAATAACTGGCAAAGCCTAGAGGCACTTTTTTTTTTTTTATATATAGACATAGTCTATGTCTCCCCCGGTACACTGCTGTGGCGTTACAGCTCACAGCAATCTCAAACTCTTGGGGTTTAGGCGATTCTCCTGCCTCAGCCTCCCAAGTAGCTGGGACTACAGGCGCCCACCATAACGCTTGGCTTTGTTTTTGTTGTAGTTTTCATTATTGTTTAGCCAGTCAAGGCTGGGTTCGAACACACCAGCCCTGGCGTTATGTGGTCGGCGCAGAGCCCTTAATGGCACTTTTGAGTGATGTGTCCAGCCCAGTAGAAAGGCGCTATTGGTATCTAACGAGTGGAGGCCCGGGACACTGCTAAATGCGACACAAGGCATAGGCCAGCCCCCACTATCTGGCCCCATACGTCAGCAGCTCTGCTCTGTAGAAACCCTGGGTGTTTTTCTCAGCGTGCAGGCTGTGCCAGGAACTCAGCAACGAGATGACATTTCTTCGATAAATAATCCCTATGGCTGCTGGGTGAATTGGACACGACGGCAAAGCCTAGGGCGGGGTAAAGAAGATCGGGCAAAGATTTTCAAATAGAAATGAGATTTGATGGTGGGCTAAGACAGGCTGGGGTTGGGTGGAAGAAAAGGCATCGATTCCCAAGGTAAGTGAGAAGACCCAGGAGGTTGGGGAGGCGGGCCTTAACACGTATATGAACCAGCCCCACCCGACCCCTGGCAGCAGCCCAGCCCCGGGAAGGCAGTCCCACCGGCAGAGCGGCTGAGCTCTGACCAGCGGACAAAGCCGCACGGTCGCCACCGCCACCAGCACTACCATCAACATCTCGCTTCAACTTCTGGGGCTACAACTGCCCGGCAACCGCTGAGAGGCGCTGTACACACATGCGCAGACTGGAGACTGGGCACGTACACAAACGCGTCACTAAGCCTCGGCCTACGCACACAGCAGCCCCATTCACGCCCTCTGGACGCTTTCAGAGTGCGCAGACGAATAACGAGCAGCCCAAATCCACACACATCAACAAGCGCCCCGAGCCCTGACATACGCACATAGCCACTCACGTGAGGGCTCAAGTCTCGCCACGCGAACAGTGGCTCCTGGGAAGCCCAAACCCGCCAGTCATTACAAGCCCCAGGGACTAAGCAGGCGCGTGTCATCCACGCAGCCAAACGTATGAACAGGGCTGCCCACAAGTCCCACAAAATTGAGCTTGTTGCAACACTAATTCTTTCTGGAGACGCTGGCGTGTGTCCAAGACCTCCCACATGATCGTGAAGGGACTTTAGCGCGCTAGCTGGCAGGCAAGAAGTGGTGGAGGTAATAGGAAGTTCGAATTCCATTCCTTCAGCTACCCGTAGACCACACCCCCTCAGGCGGACGCTCTTGGCTTCCGGAGCGAGCCGTATGGGCGAGCGGAAATGACGCAAGTTCTGTGTGTCGCCAGTATGGCCGAACTATGGCGGCGGGCGCAGGCTACGTGCGGCTGTGGGGCGCGGCGCGGTCTTGGGCGCTCAGGCGGCCGATGTTGGCCGCCGCCTGGGGGCGGGTCCCGGCTATAGCTGAAGCATGGTTACCCAGAGGCCGGCGGGCCTCCGACGCCTCTCTTCCTTGGGCGTTGTGGGGCCGAGGCCCGGCCACTGCGGGCCAGTGGCGGGGGTTTTGGGAGGCTAACAGCCGTGGCGGTGGCGCATTCTCAGGGGGCGAAGACGCCTCTGAGGGTGGCGGAGAGGAAGGGGCCGGGGGCGCAGGGGCCAGTGCGGGCGGCGGGGAAGGTCCGGTTATAACGGCGCTCACGCCCATGACGATCCCCGATGTGTTCCCGCACCTGCCGCTGATCGCCATCACCCGCAACCCGGTGTTCCCGCGCTTTATCAAGATTATTGAGGTAAAGACAGTCCCGCTCTCGGCCTCAGTTTTCACATCTCTGCAAGCAGCAGGTTGGACCATGGGATCACTTAGCGCCCTCGTGCCTCGAAACTTTTCCCAGACACAAAGTTTCTCTCCTCTTTGCTCACTGCTAGTTTGGGGACCTTGAGCCAAATTCTTTCCCCTTCAGTTCTCTTAGGATCTGTTAGATGAGTGAAGTGAAACCCGATGAGCTTAGAAGTGTCCACCTGAGTCCTGGTCATAGAAATCCCGGGCTGGGCAAGACCAGAGGAGTGTCACGCCAGTGTCGTCAGTTTTGTAACAGACCCTCCCCCAGGCATTCTGCTGTCTGGTTAAGAGCCCCGTTGGGATCAGGATTCTTGACTGCTTACTGTGTGCCAGATATTGTTCCAAGTGCTGGGGATATGGCAGTGAACAGAACAGACAAAAATATTTGCCTTTGAAGCTCGGTGCGGAGCCTAAGAGTTCGGTTACAGCCTGGGCAACATGGCAAGACCCCATCACTTAAAAATATACACGTAGAGTGGACGCGGTGGCTCACGCCAGTAATTGTAGCGCTCCAGGAGGCCAAGGTGGAAGGACCACTGATTGGAGCTCAGGAATTCAAGACCAGCTTGAGCAAGAGCGAGACCCGTTTCTTTTGAAATCAGAAAAACTAGCTGAAAGTGGTAGCATATGCCTGTAGTCCCAGCTACTCAGGAGGATGAGGCAAGCATTTGAAATTGCTGTGAGCTATGATGAGGCAGTGGAGGCATTCTACCCAGGGCCACAGAATGAAACTCTGTCTCAAAAAAAAGAGAAAAATATACATATATATTTCTGCCTTTGGATCTTACATTTGTAACAGGATGAGAAAAGCAATAAAGATTAGTAACAATTATAATGTGTTAGAAGATAATTACTACTGGGAATAATAGAGCAAGGATGGGGTTCAGGAGGCTTAGGGAGGTAGGAGGAGGACGTTATTTATTCAGTAGTGTTTTTGACCATGAGGTACTGAGAATACTGAACAAGTTAGGCAGTCCCTGGCCTAAGGAACTTAAGGTCTGGTGGAAGAAATGTCCTTCTAGACTAAGAGCCTTAGGGGGTGGGGTTGGACTAGGGTGATGTAATAGAAAGAAAGCAGTGAGTGTGAAGGAAATTGAGCTTTTAGAACTGGAAGGACCCAAATACCTTCTCCCCAACTCCTTCCTCTTTTTTTTTTTTTTTTGAGACAGAGCCTCAAGCTGTCACCCTGGGTAGAGTGCTGTGGCATCACGGCTCACAGCAACCTTCAACTCCTGGGCTCAAGCGATTCTCCTGCCTCAGCCTCCCAAGTAGCTGGGACAACAGGCACCCGCCACAATGCCCGGCTATTTTTTTTTTTTTTTTTGGTTGCTGCCGTCATTATTGTTTGGCGGGCCCAGGCTGGATTCGAACCCATCAGCTCAGGTGTATGTGGATGGCACCTTAGCCACTTGAGCCGCAGGCGCCGAGCCCTTCCTCTTTTTAAAAAGAAAAAAACGTTCAGAATCTGGGATGATGGAGAAAAAGAGAAACTGATGTGGAAACTGAAGTCAATGTAAGAGAAAGGTTATCTCTGAATTGTCTAAGCAAGGTCATACAATGAGTCAGCCTCTGCATTCACCCTCCAGCCTAACCCCTCACACTCCGGACTCTGCTAAATAAATCTCAAGGAACTCTTGGAAGGGGAAAGGACATTGCAGAACATTAGTAGCCAGCCACTGGGGAGAGGACAGAGGGAACTTCTCCCACAGTACTGATTATATGTGTCTGAGCCACCCTTCCAAATTCTTTCCTTGAAGTTGATTAGAGCTACTGGTGCGGGGTCCTATGGCCAGCCCCTGTGGAATCCTGTTCTGGCTTTATCACTTCTAGCTCCATTACCTTTAGCAAGGTATTATTCTGAGCCTCAATTTCCTTACCTGTGAAGTGGGTATAATAAAAGTGTCTTCTGTTTCATACTTGGTGTGCTTCTCACATTTCAGAATCCTGCCCTAGAGGCTTTCTCTTATCCTTGACCCTGTCCCTGGCAGTCCTTTTTATCCTCCAGTATCCCTCCCTGCAAAGTGACAGATGCCTTTGCTGCCAGCACTGGAGCAGAGAGATGAGTCTTCCAGGAGACTTCTGTTTGCCCACCTGGAGGTAGCCAAGGGGGCTAAATGAGTCTGTGCAGGAGACTGTCAGTTAGTACTCAGTGTATTACTATTGATGATACTTTGTAAATAACGAAACTTTGTAAATGATTAAAAGGGGTTCTGCTAAGGCAGGTTCTAAGGATACAACAGTCCACTCTTAGTGGAGGAAACATTGGGGGCAATTCTTTTTTTTTTTTTTTTTTTTTTGAGACAGAGTCTCACTTTGTTGCCTCCAGTAGAGTGCCTTGGCATCATAGCTCACAGCAACCTCTAAATCTTGGGCTTAAGTGATTTTCTTGCTCAGCTTCCCAAGTAGCTGGGACTATATAAACGCCTGCCACAATGCCTGGCTATTTTTTAGAGATGGGGTCTTGCTGTAGCTCAGACTGTTCTTGAACTTGAGAGTTCAGGTGATCACCCACCTCAGCCTCCCAAAGTGTTGGGATTACAGGCATGAACCACCGTGCCCAGCATGGGGGCACCTTCTTTGGGATCCATTAAGTATTTTTGAAATTGTTGGCCAAATTTTTGTTTACTCTTGACTTTGTAGTAGTTTCTTTCCTTGTCAGTGGTCTCAGTATAGAACAATGGCTCTTAATTTTTGGCAGGTCAGGGACCCTCTTGTTGGATGTTACTAACTTTCTTCCCAGAAAAAATACATCTGTAGCACCAAGAATTCCAGACCGGAAGTGAAGGGCCCCTGTTAGGGAGTGTCTGAAAACACTGGCTCTTAAATTGTCTTAGACCAGCAGCATCACCTGGCAGCTTGTTTAAAATGCTGATTCTCGGACCCACCGCATACCTCCAGAATCAGAAATTCCAGAGTGGGGCCCAGCATTGAGTTCTTTTTTTAATTATTTATTTATTTATTTATTTTTCTTTTTTTTTTTTTTTGGCCGGGGCCAGGCTTGAACCCACCACCCCTGGTATATGGGGCCGGCACCCTACTCCTTGAGCCACAGGCGCCACTCTATTTATTTTTCAGACAGTCTCATTTTGTTGCCCTCGGTAGAGTGCTGTGGCATCACAGCTCACAGCAACCTCAAACTCTTGGGCTTAAGCAATTCTTTTGCCTCAGCCTTCCAAGTAGCTGGGACTACAAGCGCCCGCCACAATGCCCAGCTATTTTTGTTGCTGTAGTTTTCATTGTTGTTTAGCTGACC
>CAUYPK010026279.1:0-27035 GCA_963574355.1 Loris lydekkerianus | reverse complement strand
ACTCCTGAGCTCAAGTGATCCTCTTGCCTCAGCCTCTTGAGTAGATAGGATCACAGGCTCATGACACCATGCCTGGCTAATTTTTAAAATATTTTGAAGGCTATGTTAACCAGTTTGATGAAAATATTTCAAATTATATATTAAACCAGTGCATGGTGCCCCATGATTGCATTAATGTACACAGCTATGATTTAATTAAAAAAATATTTTTTAGAAATTTTGTCTTGCTTTGTGGTGAAGACTGGTCTCAAACTTCAGGCCCCAGGCAGCCCTCCTACTCTGACTTCCCAAAGTTCTGGGATTATAGGCCTGAGGCATTGTACCTGGTTTCTTTGTTTAATTTTTTTGTCTACTGTTTTTCTGTAGTGGCTGCACCATTTTACATTACTACCAGCAATGCATAAAAATTCCAGTTTCTCTGTGTTCTTGGCAATACTTGTCATTTTCTGGGCTTTTTAAATTTAATATTCTTTAGAGTAGCCATCCTAATGGATGTGAAGTAGTATCTCATTATGGTTTTGATTTGCCTTTCCTTAATGATTAACGATGTTAAGCTTATTTTCATATGATTACTGGCCATTTGTATGTCTTTGAAGAAATGTCTGTTCAAGTCCTTTCCCTTTTATTTATTTATTTATTTTTATTTTTATTTTTATTTTTTTATTATTAAATCATAGCTGTGTACATTAATGCAATCATGGGGCACCATACACTGGTTTTATAGACCGTTTGACACATTTTCATCACACGGTTAACATAGCCTTCCTGGCATTTTTTTAGTTATTGTGTTAAGACATTTATATTCTACATTTACTAAGTTTCACATGTACCCTTGTAAGATGCACTGCAGGTGTAATCCCACCAATCACCTCCCTCCACGCATCCTCCCACCTCCCTCCACGCATCCTCCCCCCTCCCTCCTCTTCCTCTTCTCCCTCCCCTACTTTTTTTTTTTTTAAGACAGTGTCTCATTATGTCACCCTGAGTAGAGAGCTGTGATGTTGTCATAGCTCACAGCAACCCCAAATTCTTTGGGCTCAAGTGATCCACTTGTCTCCTGAGTAACTGGGACTACAGATACCCACCACAATACTGGGCTAAATTTTCTGACGGCATCTTGGCTTTTGCTCAGGCTGGTCTTGAAATCCTGAGATCAAGGGATCCTCCTGCCTCAGCCTCCTAGAGTGCTAGGATTATAGGCATGAGCAACTACACCTGGCCTCCTTTGCCCATTTTTATAATGGTTTATTTGTTTTGGTGGTGTTGAGTTGTAGGAGTTCTTTATATATTCCGGATATTAATTTTACAGGGGATACGTGATTTATAAATATTTTCTATCATTCTCTGACTTGCCTTTTCACTTTATTAATCATATTCTTTGATATCTAAGGTTTTTAATTTTATGTAGTCTAATTTATTTATTTTTTATTTTGTTTCCTGTACTCTTATTGTCATATCCAAGAAGTCATTGCCAAAGTCAATGTTATGAACCTTTCTCCCTGTTTTCTCTAAAGAGTTTTTCTTTTGTTTGTTTTTTTTTCTGAGACAGAGTCTCACTTTGTTGCCCTCAGTAGAGTGCTATAGCATCACAGCTCACAGCAACCTCCAGCTCTTGGGCTTAAGTGATTCTCTTTACTCAGCCTCTGAAGTAGCTGGGACTACAGGCGCCTGCCACAACGCCCGGCTATTTTTTGGTTGCAGTTGCCGTTGTTGTTCGGCAGGTCTGGGCTGGATTTAAACCCACCAGCTCCAGTGTATGTGGCTGGTGCCCTAGCTGCTGAGGTATAGGTACTGAACTCCTCTTAAGATTCCGTGGCTATGTGTGGAATGCTGATATATACCAAACTATCTACTTATTCCTCAAATGACCAAATATATAAACATACAGGAGTTCAGTGCATTTGTTTTTTTACAATTCCATCTTATATAACCAAAGTAGAAATTTTCCTCTTTTCTTTTCCTTTCTTTTCTTTTCTTTTCTTTTCTTTTCTTTTCTTTTCTTTTCTTTTCTTTTCTTTTCTTTTTTGAGGAGTCTTATTATGTCGCCCTCGGTAGAGTGCAGCGGCATCACAGCTCATAGCAACTTCCAACTCTTGGGCTTAAGTGATTCTCTTGCCTCAACCACCCACGTAGCTGGGACTATGGGCATCCCCTGCAGCGCCCAGCTGTTTTTTTGTTGCAGTTGTCATCATTGTTTAGCAGGCTGGGGCCAGATTTGAACCTTTCAGGCTCAGTGTATGTGGCCGATGTCCTAACCACTGAGCTATAGGCGCTGAGCCCAAAGTAGGAATTTTCAAAAGGGTAATTAATTTGTAAATATTATTTTAATATATGCTCTATATGAGGAGCTGTGGGGAATACAAAGATGCATAAGATAAGACTGAGATTCTTCCAGGGCCTTACAGCATGGTTGAGGGCAAGGCTGGGTGAGAATAAGTACACAAATAATTTTGTTACAAGATGGAATGTGTAAATAGCCTTAGGCCTCTGCACGTTGGATGAAAAGGAATATTAAGGAAGCCTTTGTGAAACAGCTAGTATATGTGTAGAACTTTGAAAGATAGATGAATTTAAAAATGTTTTAAATTGTTTCAGATTATGGCTGGTGCCCATAGTTACAGCTACTTGGGAGGCTGAGGCAAGCCTCAAGCCTAAGAGTTTGAGAAGCCTAACTCTCAAGCCTAAGAGTTTGAGGTTACTGTGAGCTGTGATGATGCCATGGCACTCTACCCAGGGTGACAGAGTGAGACACTGTTTTAAAAAAATTTGTTTCTGATTCTAGAAGTAGTCCATATAGGTTATTGAAAATTTGAAAAATATAAGACCAGGAGTGGTTGCTCATGCCTGTCGTCCTAGCACTCTAGAAGGCCCAGGCAGGTAGATTGCTTGAGCTCAGGAGTTTAAGATCAGCCTAAGCAAGAGGGAGACTCTGTCTCTATTAAAAATAGGAAAACTAGCCAGGTGTGCGGTATATTCCTATAGTCCCAGCTAGTTGGGAGGCCGAACCAAGATCAGTTAGCCTAAGAGTTTCAGAGTTCTGTGAGCTATGATGACACCAAGGCAGTCTACCCAGGGTAACAAAGTAAGATTCTGTCTCAAGAAAAAAATACTGAAAAGAATTGAAAAATAAGAAAAAAAACTTCCTCACCTTGAGATGACTCTTTTCTTCTAGTTTATCTTTTTCGTTTTGCCCTCAGTTTAATATAGCGTGAGCATTTTCCCATGGTTTAATTTTGATAGGTGAAGAGAATCATTCATCTGGGAGGGAGGGTACAATATAAATTTGAGTGACAGAGAACTGGGAAAAATGATGGACTGTTTTGGGAATAATAAATAGATTCATTTTAGTGGAGTGAACATTGGTAGAAGGATCAGAGATGAAGCTGGAAAGGAAAATAGGGACAGATCGTAGTTTATCTTGAACAGATTAAGACATTTGTTTTGTTTTGTTTTGTTTTTAAACAGAATCTCACTCTGTTGCCCAGGCTGGAGTGCCATGGCCTCACCCTAGCTCACAGCAACTTCAGACTCTTGGGATCAAGTGATCCTCTTGCCTCAGCCTCCTGAGTAGTTGGGACTATATGTGTGCCCGTGACTATTTTTAGAAGAGATGGGAGTCTCACTTTGCTCAAGTTAGTCTTTAGCTCCTGAGCTCAAGCAATCCTCCCACCTGTGATCTGTGAAGCTCAACAGCAAACTACAAATTCAAAGTCCAGACCCCCAAATTAGTTAATTGGTTTCAATTTTCTTTTTCTTGCATTCTGTTAGATTTTTTCCCATTATCTACAGTACTAAAAAAGTTACATAGTACAAAAGGGCTTATAGGAAAAGTAACATTCTTGTCCTGTACCTTCTCATTCCCCACACCTGGCCTCAGGAGGGCACCACTTCTTTTTTTTTTTTTTTTTTTTTTTTTTGAGACTGAGTCTCATTATGTTGTTCTTAGTAGAGTGTTGTACCATCACAGCTCACAGCAACCTCAAACTCTTGGGGTCAAGTGATCCTCTTGCCTTAGCCTCCCAAGTAGCTGGGACTACAGGCACTCGTCACAACGCCCAGCTATTTTTTGGTTTCAGTTGTCATTGTTGTTTAGCAGGCCTGGGCTGGGCTTGAACCTGCCAGCTTCAGTGTATGTGGCCGGTACCCTACTCACTGAGCTATGGACGCTGACCCCAGGACACCACTTCTTAATTCTTTTTTTTTTTTTTTTGGAGACAAAGTCTCACTTTATTGCCCTGGGTAGCACATCTAATTCTTAGAGCTGTTTTTTTTTCTGGCATTTCACTTTATATTTCTGCATACCAAATTTATGGTTTTATTTCTTCATTTGTCAATTTTGAGTATTACCTTTCTGTTTTTATTAACTTTCTGTTGAAGCTGAAGCTTTAACTTTCATTACCACTTTGACCTTTCCCATTCTTCTTCCGTACTATTATTTTTAATTGAGTCAATAAATAAATAAACACTTATATTATCAAACCTGTTTACTTTCTGGCTCTCAATAATCCTTGCCAGCTGGTCTTTACACCCCTGGGTAGTCCTCACTTTCACTGTAGTAAGATTGATCTTTGTGATCAATAGCATATGGCAGAAGTGACAGTATGTTGCTTTTGGAGTTAGGTTATAAAAAACACTGTGGCTTTCATCTGGGGCTCTCTTTCCCTCTTGATTCCCCCACTCTGGGGGAAGTTAGCTGCCATGCTATGACAGCCTGTAATGAGGAACAGAAGAGCCACCAACACCTCGCAAGGAACTGCGGCCTGCCAGCAAGGCAGTGAGCTTGGCCTTGGATCCATCAGCCCTCGTCAAGCTTTTGGGTGACTGTAGCCCCAGTCAACAGTTCGACTGCAACCTCATGAGACACTCTCAGCCAGAACTACCCAGCTAACCTGTCTCTGGATTCTTGACCCTTAGAAACTGTATTTTTTAAATTATTTGTTGGGCCGGATGCAGTGGCTCACGCCTGTAATTCTAGCACTTTGGGAGGCCAAGGCAGGTGGATTGATTGAGCTCAGGAGTTCAATACCAGCCTGAGCAACAGCAAGACTCCATCTCTAAAAAATAACTGGGCACTTTGGTAGGCACCTGTAGTCCCAGCTACTCAGAAGGCTGAGGCAAGAGGATTGCTTGAGCCCAGGAGTTTGAGGTTGCTGTGAGAGATGGCACTCTGCCAAGGGTGACAAGGTGAGATTGTGTCTCAAAAAAAATTTTTTTTTTGTTATTTTAGGATGCTAAATTTTGGAGTGATTGTTATATAGCAGTAGATAATACAATGGTGAGTTCAACAGCTCATTGGAATTATTCATGCAATCCTAATCTAGACTTTTCTCTCTAATTGAGTCATTTAGAAATTACAAAACAGACTTATTGAAGTGTAGCCTACACAGAGAAAAGTGTGCCAATTAGGAATGAGTACATCTCTTCATACCACACCCTGGTCAGCAAATAAAATATCACTAGGACCCCAGGAAAAAAAACGTTTATTTTTGCAGAGTCAAGGCATGTGCTGTGATTCTAATTCCTTTCCTATTAAGCTTTGTGTTTATCCTGCTGTTTCTGATTGCCTTTTTATTCCCTCTCATTCTTCCTGTCATCTGTCCTTCTCAAGTTTTTCTAAATGCTGTACTAGGGGAGTACGATATTCTTCTGAATTCCCCTTTTCCCCAGAGACTTTCCTCTGTTCTGCTCTAGTCTGAATCTGCAGAGCTCCTGGGATTCTCTGCTAAATCTGAGATTTAAAATCCTGTGCCTGTCATTTGTCATTCTGGACAAGTCATAGGAGTTAGATGATGCTTTAGGAACCTGACCAAGATATATATGGTCTTGGCTTTTCTAGTTGTATGATTTTTTTTTAAACTTTTAATTCTCAATTTATTTTTATAGTTAGGAATAATATGTTGTGCCATATAGGTCAGTTTGTTTACTTAAAATTTCTTGTTTCTTGGCTCAGTGCCTGTGGCTCAAGGGGCTAAGGCGCCAGCCACATACACCTGAGCTGGCGGGTTCGAATCCAGCCCGGGCTCACCAAACAACAATGATGGCTGCAACCAAAAAATGGTTGGATGTTGTGGTGGGCGCCTGTAGTCCAGCTACTTGGGAAGTGGAGGCAGGAGACTCTCTTGAGCCCAGGAGTTGGAGGTTCCTGTGAGCTGTGATGCCACGGCACTCTACCCAGGGCGACAGCTTGAGGCTCTGTCTCAAAAAAAAAAACAAGCAAACCAACAAAAAAATTTTTTTTGTTTCTTGGTTCTGTTACATATAAAGTTACATACTGAAAAAACATGTGAAAAGGGATGCCAGGATTTGAGTACACCATATAAGATAAAGGTTTATAGTGAAAGTTAATCTTTTACATGATTAACATTAATCTTTTACATGATTAACGTAGTCCCAGAAATGGGACTACCTTAAACACTACTAAAGTATGGTATTTCTTCAGTCATTCTGAATTCATAAACATTGTCATTTTTCTCTGTTTATTACTCTTAAGTTATATGCATTATGTTTTCCTTTTATTTTTAATTATATAAGTAATATATATTATGAAAAATTCTTGCAATCTGTAAAACATACAGGTCTAATCTTATTGTCATTTCCTCTCCAACAGAGAGAGCTACATTGGCATTTTAGTATTCTGCTAAAAAATTATATGATTTATGAATCATTTTTTAAAAAAATTCATCAGAGTTTTAGGCTTTCACTTAATTTTCAATTGCTCAAAAAACACGTTGATGTTACTTGATTTTATTTACATTTCATCTACTTTTCTGTAAGTAGATATAACTTCAAAAATACAACTTATATGTCGTTCTTCAAAAACATCAACTGTCTCAAGACAGTGGGTACTGCAAATTGTACCAAACAACCTTCTAATTTCAGCTTCTGGAACATAAAATGGTGGGCTTGCATGTTTAGTTGTATTGTAATAAAGTACAGCCAGTAGGTACTGAAATCCTTTTCTTAGCAAGGACAGCATTATGTCTGCATAGCATTCACGATCACCTGGATTAATGTCCACTAATGCTCCTGTATCCTGTCCACTAATGCTCCTATATCCTGTCCACTAATGCTCCTGTATCCCAAATCCTGTCAAATTTGCCAATATTTATTCTGGGAAGATCAAAAATGCTGCAACAATACAATGACATGTTCCCTGAAGAACTCTTAAACATTTTGGTTCCAGCAATTTCTGTGATTTGTTCTTCTGAGTAAGAGAGATTCTGCTCTGTAAAAAATTCTCGTATCCCAAGTTCACTGATTTCTACCCCAACTACACTGTGTCCCAGGTCTGCAAACCATTTCATCTTAACTGCTTTTCCACAAAGAGGAAAAAACACCCTCAGCCCATTCTCACCTTCAAGAAAAGTATCCAAATGCTTCTTTAATAACTGATGTCCTTGTTCCTGATGAAATGTAGTTTTGCGGTTCACCCACTTGTCTTGCCATTCTTCCAGAGTTAGTGCTTGTTTTTTTTTGTACCTCAGTATCAGGGTACTCTTTAATGTCAAGGGAAGTTTTTGCAATATTCATAGTTTCATATATTTCTTGTCTCACAGAATGTCCCCAAGACCTCGCTCACAGTAGGCTGCCGACCGCTGCCTCAGGTGCAAGCGCCTCCCCTAGTTGTATAATTTTTTTTTAGATAAGAGTCTCACTCTGTCGCTCTTAGTAGAGTGCCATGGCGTCAAAGTTCACAGGAACCTCAAACTCCTGGGCTCAAGAAATTCCCTTGTCTCAGCCTCCTAAGCAGCTAGGACTACAGGCATCCATCCACCAAAATGCCTGGCTAGTTTTTCTATTTTTAGTGCAGACGGGGTCTCAGGGTCTCGCTTTGCTCAGGCTGCTCTGGAACTCCTGAGCTTAGGCGATCTAACTGCCTTGGCCTCCCACAGTGCTAGGATTATAGGCGTGAGCCACTGCACCTGGACTAACAATGCTATTTAAACAATTACTAATTTAATACATTTTTTGAGTGTCTACTATGGGTTGTGCTAATTTTTAGGAGCAATGAAACAAGTCATAGCCCTCATGGAGCTTATGTTTAAGGCACAAAATTTTATGAATGAGAAAGACAATAAGCTAATATATAAGTAACTAAATAAAATACATACAGACTGTGATTAATTCTGTGAAGGGGAGGATGTGATAGGGACTACCAGAAAGAAACTAATGTAGGTGGACTGATTAGGAACCAGAATAACATCCCAGACATCGTATGTACAAAGACCCTGGGGCAGTAAAGAATTTGCTTTGTTCTTGGCACCTGACTGGAGGCCTGTGTATCTCAGTATTTCTCAGTTCATATAAATATTAGATTTCTTTTTCTTTTCTTTTCTTTTCTTTTCTTTTCTTTTTTTTTTTTTTTTGAGACAGTCTCACTGTGTCGCCCTTGGTAGAGTGCTGTGGCATCACAGCTCACAGCAACCTCAAAACTCTTGGGCTTAAGCAATTCTCTTGCCTGAGCCTCTGAAGTAGCTGGGACTACAGGTGCCTGCCACAATGCCCGGCTATGTTTTGTTACGGTTTTCATTGTTGTTTTAGCTGGCCTGGGCTGGGTTCCAACCCGCCAACCTCGGTGTATGTGGCTGGTGCCGTAACCACTGTACTATGAGCCTAAATATTAGATTGAATCATGTTAAATTGTTTTTATGTCGGAATGGTTGACTATCACCTGTTTCATATAGTTTAAACTTTATATGGTTTAGCGGTCCTACCAGTGATCTGCAAAGAATTGAAGCTCTCTGGGCTGCAGTTTCCTTACTTGTAAGATGAGGTCAATGATGAGTTATTTTAGATACCTGTCTCTGATAGTTTATGATTCTAATCAGGCCAGGACTAGGTGTGGCAGGGAAGGAGCTTAAAGTACCAAATTATTGTTATAATAATAATAATTTTTTTGAGTTTCATTTTGTTACCCTCGGTAGAGTGCTGTGGTGTTACAGCTCACAGCAACCTCAGACTCTTGGGTTCAGGTGATTCTCTTGCCTTAGCCTCCCAAGTAGCTGGGACTACAGGTGCCTGCCACAGCGTTTGGCTATTTTTAGAGATGGGGTCTCGCTTTTGCTCAGGCTTGTCTTGAACTTCTGAGCTCAAGCAATCCACTGCTTTGGTATTACAGGCGTGAGCCACCATGCCTGACTTTGTTACAATTACCCTTAAGGTGGGGTCTCACTCTGTGAGAGTGCAGTGGCATCATCATAGCTCACTGCAGCCTCAACTACTGGGCTTATGCAATCCCCCTGCCTCAGCCTTCTGAATAGCTGGGACTATAGGCTTGGGCCATGAAGTCCAGCTAATTTTTCTATTTGTAATAGAGACAGGGTCTTGCTCTTTCTTAGGCTGATCTTGAACTCCTGGCTTTGAGCAATCTTCCTGCCTCAGCGTTGCAAAGTGTTAGGATCATAAGCACAAGCCACCATTCCTGGCCAAAGATACCACATTTAAGGAGATGCCTTTGTACAACCCTAAGAGTAAAAGCCTCCTTCAGATTTGCACCCTGGGCTTCCCTCTCCCTTGTCCCAGTCTTGAATCAAATTCATTTGACTATTCATATGTAAGGGTTATTTTGCTGATATAGAGTGTTTGCTAAATTAATGATGCTTTCTGATGCATTATTTTAATAAGCCAGGGCTTACGGCGTTAGATTATCAAATCACCTGATGTTCTTCTCTTGACTCTACTTATTTTTCATGTTTATGATTCTCATGAGTGAGTCAATTCATTATCTAGCTAGGAACTCCTGAATACTAGCTTATATGTATATATATGTGTATTTATCCTTGTTGATCCTGATGAATTCTTTCTCTTTGCTGCAGCAGAAAGGCCAGTAACTTTATATATACTTTTTATGTTGTTTAGATCAGTCCAAAACGTTTGTGAAGATTTTTACTGAAGTCGACAGGATGCCCCAGCTCCTTGCCTACTACTATAAGTGTCACAAGGTAAGAGGCTGTGAGCCATTGTAATGGTGGGATGCTCACGATACTCAGCTGCAGAATTTAGTTCACACTTAAAAGGGTGAAAATACTTCTTTGCTCCCTTTGTTTTTTAGTTAGCCAGTAGGGGATGCTCTTGGTCTAGCATATGGATTCATTTGTTTTTTAGTTAGCCAGTAGGGGATGCTCTTGGTCTAGCATATGGATTCATTTACTTGCCAGTTGGAACGAGTCATCAGTTTTTCCTCTTTTGTATTTATAGCTGAATTCATTTACAGACTCGAAAAGTTGTTTTAATTTATTCCTGTTTTTGTCTTTTCAGGGAGTTTCATATCTTAAGCTTTATTATGCCCTCAGAAAGCCATAAGAACCATTTCTTCTTAGAGATGAATCTTGCTGTGTTGCCCAGGTGGAAGCACAGTGGCTATTCATGGGTGTGATTGTTGTGTACTGCAGCCTCAGACTCCTGGATTCAAGTGATTCTCTGCCTCAGCCTCCTGAGTAGCTGGAACTACAGGGTTGTGCCATCATACCCAACTCAGAATTTTATGTTTTCTAGGGTTATAGAAGGTAGATTACCAAAAACCTCAGCTACCTGGGCTAACTTTAATTCCTTCAGGTCCAGGCAGTGATGTTAGGACATGAAGCTTAAACTCACACTCACACCTACCTTTGAGATTTGTTCAGGAGAGGGGTAGTGTGCTGAGTGGAAACACATTGGCATGCTTTTGGAGCAGGATAAAAGGAGAAAGGATTACTTGGAAAGCAACAAATTCAAGTTTTGGGTGAGAATCAGGGCAGGTAATTATAGATGTTTTTTTCTCTGCCTTTTTTTGAAGTGGATGGACTTCGCTGGGTTGCTCAGGGAGTTGAGTAACCAGTGATTGCTCAGGATAACAGACAGCAGTAAATCACCTGTCTTGCTGGGAGGGCAGGGCAGTTTTTGCAGGTAGCATATCTTAACTACCAGTAAGGCCCCCTTTGTCCTGCTTCTGCAGGTGCAGCTTTTAGCAGCCTGGCAAGAGCTGTGCCAGAGTGACCTCCTTCTGGACCGGCAGCTCACTGGACTCTACGATGCCTTGCTCAGTGCTTGGCACACGCAAATCCAATGGGCCACACAGGTAACAGCTCTTTTGTATTCTAGGGAGAACAAAGCCTGTGATATCATGGGAATGGGGGGCTGCCTCAGGAATGGTGAGCCTCAACTGCAGTGCACTCCCCATGTGCTAGTCTCACTCACTGGGTTAAAAGATTAACTCCCGATTCCAGTTAAATGGTTTATGGTTAAAAAAGAAAGATAAGCTTAGAAACCCACGTCAGTGAAATCTTTAGGTCTCCATTAAAACTATTCTTATCACTCTTATCTATATCTTAAATAGAATCTAATATGACAGTGTTGCCTGTTGTTCAGCCAGGGGAGCCTGGGGAATTCCTGAAGGCCATTATCTTCTGATCTGAAAGCAGGAGGCCCCTGGTCAGGTGCTTTTGGACTGAACAAGATTGTTTTTATCTTTTTTTTTTTTTTTTTTTTTTTTCCCAGATACAATCAAGATTGTTTTTATCTTAACTTCAACGAAAACTTACCTGACTTGAAGTTAGTTTCCCTCGTTTTCACATTACACCAAGAGTTAGAGAAAGAGATAATTTTAAAAGACTACTGACAAGGAGTGAGGTGAGACTGAGGAACTTTGTTTCGTGTGGAAACTTTCTACCACTTACTTTCCCAAAGTGTCTAGGCTTTCCAGCCATGGCTGGGATGAGCTGTTGTTCTCCTGTCTTGAGATAGGAGGCACAGTAGATCCTCTTCTAGAAGGAGAAAAGCCTATCTTACTTTGAAGTAATGACTTACTGGGCCTGTTTCTGGTGTGGTTTATTATTATTTTTTATAATTAGTCATGAGTCACTCTTCAGATGGTCATCAGTCATTTGCTAGAATGAACTTGACTGTAGTTGGAGAGAACTCCTTATACAGGACATGTCATTCAAATTGACAAAAGCGCCTTTCTCCATCTTTTTTCTTTTTCCTTAAATTAACCTAATTCAGACTTAGTTTTTATTTATTTATTTTTCTTAAGGAGAAAATCTCCTATAGAGGTGTCACAATTCTTATGTCATCATTTATGTAGTAGAAGACATTACTTTTTGTAGCATGAGGATAAAAATAGCTCATGTCTATATATATATAAATGCCTCTCATCATCTAAGAAAAAGAACTTCCACACTTCTATGTAGGTCTCATCCTAGGTTTGCAAAGCATGAGTTTATGTTAATTTACGCCTTTGGCCCATGGCTCATGTTCTTTTCAGAATGTAAGCATGATAGCTGGGCTGTCATCTCCTAGAGTGCAAAAGAAGGTTAAAGATGCCAGGGTGGATGTGTCTCCTTCAGAATCAAAATTTTAATATGAAAATTTTCCAATATATAAAAATGTTGAAATAATTGTAGAGAGAATATTCACGTACCCACTTTTTAGGTTGTGCAATGAAAATGTTGCCATATTTGCTTCATCACAAATCTGTGCCTCTATCCCCGTCTCTATCTGTTCATTGCCCCCTTTTGATCTATTTCAAAGTAAGTTGCAAACACCATTTAACTTCAGATATCAACTAGAGTTCAATATTTATTTACAGGGTTATTTTTAGGTAAAATTGTGAAATTCAATGATACTGAATATACTGTTTGGTTATTTTGACAAATACAAATGCCTATGTATCCTAAATTCCCTTTAAAGATCCAGAACATTATTACCATCCTAGAAAGTTCTCTCAGTCTTTGGACCAACACCCCTGAAGGAAACTGCTGCTTTGATTTTTTTTTTTCACATAAATTAGTTTGGTCTGTTCTAGAATTTCCTATCTATGGGATCCTGCTGTGGTGGTCTTTTGGGCGGGCTTCTTCATTCAGCGTGAGATTCACTCAGGTTGTCGTATGTGTACTAGTTTGCTGCTTTATTGCTGAAGACTGTTATCTGGTGTAGTTAGACTTCATTTAGAACTTCTCTTACTCTTGGACATTTGGTCTGTTTCCTGATTGGAGCTATTATGAGTAAAACTGCTTTGAAAATTGTTCTGTAAATTATTTTGTAGACACACGTGTTTGCATCTCTTGGATAAATACCTAGGAGTGGAATTGCTGGATCAAAGGGTAGGTTTATGTTTAGATTCGTAAGAAACTGCCAGACCTTTTTCCAAAGTGGTTGTATTTTTTCCACTCCCACATAGTCACAACATGTGAGAGTTCTGATTACTCCACATCCTTGCCAAAACTGGGTGTTGTCATTCTTTTAATTTTAGCCATTCTGGTGGGTGTACAGTAGAACCTCATTGTGGTTTTAATTTGCATTTCCCTGATGACTAAGGGTGTTGGGCACCTTTTCATGTGCTTATTGGTCATTTGTACATCTTCCTTTGTGAAGTTATGTATTCATGTCTTTTGCCCCTTTAGAAAAAATGAGTTATTTGCCTTTTTATTATTGAGTTATAGGAGTTCTTTGTATGTGTTCCAGATGCAAGTCCTTTGTCAGATAGATTTTGTAGATATTTTCTTTCAGTCTGTGGCTGGAGCAGAGGTTTTAATTTTGATGAAGCCTAATTTATTAGTTTCATTCTTTTATGGTAATTACTTTTTGTGCCCTAAGAAACCATCACCAATTCTCAGTTGCAAAAGTATTCTTCCAACTGAAGAATTGTCCGTGTTGAATTATTTTTGTACATAGAGTAAGGTAGAGTCAGACTTTTTTTGTGGGGTATTTAGGTTAACTATATAGCCCTAGTTAATAAGTTTGGTCATGTAGTTTCAATATCCATTTTGCTTGTGTCTCTTACTTAAGTAACTTGAGGATGGGAAAGGAATTAGACCAAATGTCTCTATTTCATGGATTTCTAGTTGGTTGATCTGTGCATAAAATCATCTGAGATCTCCAGTGGCTTTTTAAAAATGTATGTTTCAATTAACACACTGGATCCTAGTTCATTTTGTGTGGCTATAGGGAATGCCTGAGGCTGGGTAATTTATAAAGAAGAGAGATTTATTTTATTTGTGGTTCTTTGGGCTGTACTAGAAGCACCACAGCAGCATCTGCTTGCTTGTGGTGAGGGCTTCAGGGAGCTTCCAATCAAAGCGGAAGGTGAAGGGGGAGAAAGTGTGTCACATGGCAAGAAAAGGAGGAGGTGGTGCCAGTCTCCTGTAAACAACCTGCTTTCTCCTGAACTAATAGGGAAAACCCATTCATTATAGAGGGGGAGGGAATCAAGCCATTTATGAAGGAACCATCTTCATGACCCAGATGCCTCCCATTAGGCTCTACATTCAACACTGGGGAGCAAATTTCTCTTTTCTCTTTTTTTTTTTGAGCCGGAGTCTTATCCTGTTGCCTCAGGCTAGAGTGCCATGGTGTCAGTCTAGCTCATAGCAACCTTAAACTTCTTGGTTCAAGCAATCTTCCTGCCTCAGCCTCCTGAGTAGCTGGGACTACAGAATAGTTGGGACTACAAGTGTCACCCCCATGCCAGGCTAATTTTTTTTTTTTTTACTTTTAGTAGAGCTGGGGTCTCATTCTTGTTCAGGCTATTCTTTAATTCCTAAGCTCAAGGGATCCTCCCTCCTTGGCCTTCCAGAGTGGTAGGATTAGGAGATGTGAGCCACCAACCCTAGCCTGGGGATCAAATTTAAACATGAGATTTAGAGGGACCAAACGTCCAAACCTGACCACTCCTTTACACTCAGAGGTTTCCCCTTTTCTTAAAGTCACTGGACAAAAGGGATTTTTTTTTGGCCTTTGGACAAAGAACAACAAAAGTTCACAGACAAGATTTGGGGATAGATGATGATTTCTTAGGGCACACAAAGCAGTAACTGTAAAAGAAAAGCAAATGGATAAATTAGGGTTCATTAAAATCAAAACCTCTGCATAAGCCACAGACAAGAAGAAAATATCTACAAAACATGGATATATGTTTTGCAAATATTTTCTCTCGTTCTGTGGATTGTTATTTTACTTATTTATTTATTTATTTTTTTGAGACCGAGTCTCCTATCTCACAGCACTGTCAAACTCCTGGGCTTAAGCAATCTTTCTGCCTCTGCCTCCCAAATAGCTGGGACTACAGGCATCCATCACAATACCTGGCTAATTTTTCCCATTTTTAGTAGAGACAGTGTCTCCTGCTTAGACTGGTCTCAGACTTCTGAGCTCAAGTACTCTTTCTGTTTTGGCCTCTCAGAATGCTAGGATCATAGGCTTGAGCCACCATGCCTGGCCTACATTTTTGATAGTGTCTTTTGATGCATAAAAGTTTTTAATTTTGATGTGTTCCAATGACTCTATTTTTTGTTGCCGATGCTGTTGATGTTACATCCAAGAAATCACTGCCAAATTCAAGATCATGAGTATTTTCCTCTCTTTCTAAGAGTTTAATAGTTTTACCTCTTACATTTAGGTCTTTGATCAATTTTGAGTCTTTTTTTTTTTTTTTTTTTTGAGACAGAATCTCACTAAATCACCCTTGGTAGAGTGCTGTGGCATCACAGCTCGCAGCAACCTCAAACTCTTGGGCTTAAACGATTCTCTTGCCTCAGCCTCCCAAGTATCGGGGACTACAGGTACCTGCTACAATGCCCGGCTATTTTTTGGTTGTAGTTGTTATTGTTGTTTGGCAGACCCAGCTGGGTTCAAACCCTCCAGCTTCCCTTACCTTATACCATATACAAAGAAAGCCTGAGTATTTTTGTATATGGTATAAGGTAAGGGTCCAGCTTCTTTCTTTTGCATGTATATATCCAGTTTTCTGAGCACCATGTGTTGAAAAGACTGTCCTTTTCCCATTGAATGGTCTTAGTATTCTTTTTGAAAATCAACTGGCCATAACTGTATAGGTTTACTTCTGATTTCTCTGTGCTATTCCATTTTTTATATGTCTGTCCTTATGCTAGTACCACACTGTTTTGATAACTGTAGCTTTGTAGTAAGTTTTGAAGTCAAGCAGTATGAATCCTTTAACTTTGTTCTTCTTTTTAAAGATTGTTTTGATTATTTGGGGGATCCCTAGACAATCCATATGAATTTTTAGATGATCTTTTCTGTTTCTCTAAAAGACATCATAGAGAGTTTTATTTTATGTTGTTTTGTTTTGTGTGAGACAGACTCTGTTGGATCAGGTGAGAGTGCTGCGGCATCAGCCTAGCTCACAGTAACCTCAAACTCCTGGGTTCAAGTGATCCTCTTGCCACAGCCTCTTGAATAGCTGGGACTACAGGTAGTTACCACAATGTGTGGCTGCCAGGATGTTGCTCTTTTTCAGGCTGGTCTTGAAGTCTGGTCTTAAGACTGTGTTAAAAACAAACAAAGAAATGCAAATGATTTTTGTTTTTGTTTTTCAGATCTTGTTCATCTAGATTTTTTTTTTTTTTTTTAATAATTCTGATTATTTATTTATTTAGAGACAATCTTACTCAGTCACCCTGGGTAGAGTGCCAGGGCATTATAGCTCATAGCAACCTCAAAATCTTGAGCTCAGGCCATCCTTTTGCCTTAGTCTCCTGAGTAGCTGGGACTAAAGGCATCTGCTACAATGCCCAGCTAATTTTTCTATTTTTAGTAGAGATGGAGTCTCATTTTTGCTCAGGCTGGTCTTAAACTCCCAAGCTGGAGCAATCCACCTGCCTCAGCCTACCAGAGTGCTAGGATTACAGACATTTATAACCACACTGGTTATAAATGATTTTTGTTGATTTTATATTCTGCAACTTAGCTGAACTCTGTTTTTAATTTGGATTTTTTTTTCTTTTATTTTTTCTTTTTCTTTTTTTTAACAATTGCTTTGGCTAGAACTTCTAGTACTATGTTGAAAAGAGTGGCAAAAAGCTGTCATCTTTGTCTTTCTTATTGCTGATTTTAGGGATTTATCCTGGTTGTTTCTTTTTTTTGAGACAGAGTCTCACTATGTTGCCCTCCGTAGACTGCCATGGTTTCACAGCTCCCAGCAACCTCAAACCCCTGGGCTTAAGTGATTCTCTTGCCTCAGCCTACCAGGTAGCTGGGACTACAGGCACCCGCCATAATGCCCAGCTATTTTTTGTTGCAGTTGTCATTGTTTAGCTGGCTCAGGCTGGGTTTGAACCCACTAGCCTTGCTGTATGTGGCTGGCACTGTAACCACTGTGCTACGGGCACCAAGCCTAGGGATTTATTCTTTTACTGTTGAGTGTCATGTTAGCTATTGTTTTTTAAATATGACTTTTATTATGTGAAGTAAGTTTTCTTCCATTCCTAGGTTGTTAAGTGTTTTTATCAGGAACGAGCATTTAATTTTGACATGTGCATTTTGTCATATGCATTAATTGAGATATCGTGGTTTTTTTCCCTTCTACCTGCTATTGTCAAATATTATGTTGGTTCATATTTGTATGTTGAGCCATCCTTGCATTCCTGGGTAAATCCTCCTCAGTTGTAGTACATAATCTTTTTAATGTACTGCTGAATTCAGTTTATTATTATTTTGTTAAAGATTTTTGCTTGTGTATTCATAAGGGATGTTGGTTTATAGTTCTCTTCTTGCAATGTTTTTGTCTGCGTTTTATATCAGGGTAATGCTGGCCTCACAGAATGAGTTTAAAAGGGTAAAGTGTTGTGTATCAGTTTCCTAGGTTTTTTTTTTTCCTTTTTGAGGCAAGATCTCACTTTTGCCAAGATTACAGTAGGATCGTCATAGCTCTCTGTAACCTCAAGCTCCTGGCCTCAAGTGATCTTCCTCCCTAGTCCTCCTGAAAAACTGGGACTACTGATGCGTGCCATCATACCTGGCTGCTTTTTAAATTTTTTGGTAGAGATGAGATTTTGCTACATTGCCTAGGATGATCTCAAACTCTTGGCCTCAAGTGAGTGCCTTCAGCATCTCAAAGTGCTGGGATTAAAGGCATGAGCCACCGCACCCAGCTTATTGGTTTTATAGTTTTAAATTTTATGTCTTTTGCTGGGTGTGGTGGCTCACGCCTGTAATCCCAGTACTCTGGGAAGCCGAGGTGGGTGAGCTCTGGGTGAGCTCTGGGAGGCTGAGGTGGGTGAGCTCAGGAGTTTAAGACCAGCCTGAGCAAGAGTGAGACCCTATCTTTAAAAAAAAAAAAAAAAAAGCTGGGCATAGTGGCAGGCGCCTATAGTCCCAGCTACTTGGGAGGCTGAGGCAAGAGAATCACTTGAGCCCAAGAGTGTGAGATTGCTGTGAGCTATTACACCATAGCACTCTACCTAGGGCAACAAAGTGAGACTCTGTCTCAAAAAGAAATAAATAGACCTCTTTCCCTGCCACCGCCAAATAGTGTGGAGGTGGAGGCCTAGGTGAGGTCAAGATTCAATCCACCGTCATGGCCGAGAAAGGGATTGCCGCTGGAGGTGTAATGGACGTTAACACCGCTTTACAAGAGGGGCTGAAGACTGCCCTCATCCAGATGGCCTTGCACGTGGAATCTGCAAAGCTGCCAAAGCCTTAGACAAGCGCCAAGCCCATCTTTGTGTGCTTGCATCCAACTGTGATAAGCCTATGTATGTCAAGTTGGTGGAGGCCCTTTGTGCTGAACACCAAATCAACCTAATTAAGGTTGATGATAACAAGATACTAGGGGAATGGGGTAGGCCTTTGTAAAATTGAAAGAGAGGGGAAACCCCATAAAGTGGTTGGCTGCAGTTGTGTAGTAGTCAAGGATTATGGCAAAGAATCTCAGGCCAAGGATGTCATCGAAGAGTACTTCAAATACAAGAAATGAACAAATAAAATTTTGGAAAAAAAAAAAAAAATTATGCCTTTTTTGGCTGAGGAGAAGATTTCATATCTCATGCCATGTATATACATATTTAAGATACATTATAATTAAAAATGTAATCAACACTAGAGGTTTGTGAGAACCTCCCCTCCTCCATCTAAATGGACTCTACATTATTCAAGTTTTTCCCAAGAAATCTTTACATATGTAGAATGAAAAAAAAGACTACTGGTGATTATGTGACTTAATAGTCTAAACAGGTCTAGATATACTGTTTCTGGTGGTCCATAAGAATAAAAGAGAAATTCGTTTAGACTGGAGATCTTTGTCAAAGGTGAGAGGTGGCTGTAGGCCAGATGGTGACCCTGCTTAAAGACCCTTTCAATGAATTACTCTTCTCTCATTCTGTTTTGTTTCCACCTCCCATCCCATCCTCTGCAATTTCTTCATTGTCATCATCTTAGTCTTCTTTCTACCAATTTTTGGCAACTATCCATGTATTACATGAAAGCATTTGACAGAATTGAAAATAGCGAGGCCCTTGGGGACTGTGATAGACATGAAGATGCCATTTGTTCTAGAGAAGTTGTGATTCCAAAGTGCTGCCCGTGGACTTTACTTTCTGAGCATGTTCAAATTTGTTATGAGGGAAACTTTGGGCTTAGAGCTCTTAGCTAGATCACCTTTGAGTGACTCAGGAGATGGCTTCTTTAAAAAGTATGCTCCTCTTTGGTTCTGTGTGCTTTCTCCCACTGCAGGTTTTTAAGAATCCCCATGAGGTGGTGACAGTGCTGCTGATCCAGACCCTGGGGGCCTTGGTACCCTCCCTTCCCATGTGCCTCAGCTCTGGAGTGGAGAGAGCAGGGCCTGAGCTGGAGCTTACCAAGCTGCTGGAGTTCTACGATGCCACCACCCATTTCGCCAAGGGATTGGAGATGGCGCTGCTCCCCCATCTACGTAAACATTCTTTCCTCCTGGTTCTCTGGCTTGTCTATACTCGCTCTTTTTGAAGCTTTTGGGGCCTGGGTCTGTTTGCCTTTTCAGATGACTGATTTTATAGAAATAGAAGGGATCAGTGTTTTCCTTCTCTATAGATTGGGAAATGTTTTCATTGAAGCATTGCCATTATGGAAATAGTGGTTGATGTATTTGCCTAGCCCCTTGCTGCCTGTGTGCTCTGGGGAAGTGATGGACTCTTCTGCGGGGGCTTAGAATGTAAAAGAGGCTTCATAATGAGGCAGGTAGTCTTGGTGGCAACAGGCTGGCAGCAGGTTACCCTGGGAGGGAAGTGCCCTCTTCCTTTCAAGTCATTTTGAAGTCTCAGACAATTCAAC
The DNA here is from genome assembly GCA_963574355.1 of Loris lydekkerianus. Classification (NCBI taxonomy): domain Eukaryota; kingdom Metazoa; phylum Chordata; class Mammalia; order Primates; family Lorisidae; genus Loris; species Loris lydekkerianus. The sequence continues at coordinate 7,013 of CAUYPK010026279.1, read as the reverse complement.
CTAAAAAACAAGCACATTTAGGAGAACAAGTAGGCAAGAGGAGCTTTTTTATTTTTTTAAACCGAGTCTCACTCTGTTGCCTTGGGTAGACTGCTGTGGTGTGTCATCATAGCTCATGGTCACCTCAAAACTCCTGGACTCAAGCGATACTCTTTGCCTCAGCCTCCTGAGTAGCTGGGATTAGAGGTGTCCGCCATATGCCCAGCTAGTTTTTCTACTTTTTTTTTAGCAGAGGCAGGATCTCACTCTTTCCCAAGCTGGTCTCTCAGCTCTTGAGCTCAACTCCACCCACCTTGGCCTCCCAGAGTGTTAGGATCATAGGCATAAGCCACTGTGCCAGGCCTAAGAGGAGCTTTTGAAGGGGGAGCATCTAGTTTTTCAGGGTAGGGGAGCTTAGGAGGAAAGGTGGCTATTGGGAAAATGGGCTTTCCCAGTGGCCAACTGTAAGCAGAGCATTCCTTATTTACATCTAGGTGAACAATGCATGGTGTGTTACATTTCCCTAGTTCTTTCCCATCTATGTTAAAAGCATCATAAATTTTTAAATAACACAGATCTTGTGACGCATGCTGCAGTCAAATCAGGAAATCGCTTTAGGAAGGCCTTGTTCTGCCATTTGTCTGCTGTGTGTCACTAACTTGGTTTATTTAATAGTTACTCTCTTTAATTACATTTGTGTATAATTGCCTTGTACATTCCAGGGAGTGTGTTTATTGTTCAGATTCCTGATGATTCATAGGTATTTTTGGCACACTCATGGATCAGGTCTGAGTTATGGGAGAGGCACTGGAGATGTGGGCAGCTTCCAGGGGACTGTGATGCCATTGGGGAAGTGGCTGGAGTGTTCAGACTGTGATCCTGCTGGAGCAGAGTGGGACGAAGGTTGGGCAAGGCTGAATTTTTCCCACTGGTGATAGACAAGTTGAAGATGAGAGGAACCACCTCTGCAGAGTCAGATAGGGAAGTGCTTTGGGAGTTTGGATTTCAAATGAATTTCTACTGAGGTTTTCTTTTCTTTTTTTGCAGTTTTTGGCCGGGGCTGGGTATATGGGGCCATCTCTGGTATATGGGGCCGGTGCCCTGCTCCTTGAGCTATAGATGTCACCCTCTACTGCGGTTTCCAAAAGTGTTTTTTATTTTATTATTATTTTATTTTATTTTTGGAGACAGTCTTACTTTGTCACCCTCAGTAGAGTGCCATGGCGTTATATCTCATAGCAACCTCAAATTCTTTGGCTCAGGTGATCCTCTTGCCTCAGACTCTCAAGTAGTTGGGACTGTAGGTGCCCGCCATCTGTAGTGGGCTTTTTAGAGATGGGTCTTGCTGTTGCTCAGGCTGATTCCAACTTAAGAGCTTGGTCAATCCACTTGCCTCGCCCTCCCAGAGTGTTAGGATTAAAGGCATGAGCCACCGTGCCTGGCCAAGAGTTTTTGTTTTTTAATTTAAAAATACTTTGGAAACACACAAAAATATAAAAATAAAAAAGAGAATAAAAGTGATCCATAACCTCATCACGCAGAGGGAGCCACTAGCAATATTCTGTTATATTTCTCGCCACTAAATCAATTATAAATACATATTGTTCACAAATACTAACAAATATTTAATATATGCTCTGTCAATAAACACATGTAACTTTTATATATTATTATATATATTTGCATGTAATACTAAATATTATGTTATATATAATACATATATAAAATATTTTAAAATATTGGTCATGGTCAGCTTTATATTCTCTTTCTTTGCTCAAAATAATATAATGAGCATTTTCTTTTTTCTTTTTTTTTTTTTTTTTGAGACAGAGACAAGCTGTCACCCTGGAAAGAGTGCTGTGGTATCATAACTCACAGCAATCTCCAGCTCAGGCTTAAGCAAGAGATCCTCTTTCCTCAGTTTTTCTACTTTTAGCCTCCAACTCAGTCTCAAGCAATCTCTTTTTTTTTTTTTTTTTTTTTTTTCTGAATAGAATCCACATTTTAATAACATGCTCAGGTGATTCACATACACGTAAAACTTGAGAAGCCTTGTTCTAAGGGTCTACCCTTGACAATTTTCTCCAACCTCTTTTCTCTCTATCCTTGATGGTCTAATCAAAACTTTAAACATTCTTTTTGTGTGTGTGTGTGTGGTGGTATCTGCTCTTTATTTAGCTGCAAAACTTTAAAAATTCTAAGCAAAAATCCCAAAATCTATTTTTCTGACCATGAGCTTCTTCCATCTTGGATACACTTTTTTAACATCTCAAGCAATCTCTTGCTTCAGTTTTTCTATTTTTAGTAGAGACAGGGGTCTTCGCTTTTTGCTCAGGCTGGTCTTGAACTCATGAGCTCAAGCAATCCATCTGCCTTGGCCTCTTGGAGTGTGAGGATTACAAGCGTGAGCCACTGGCAGTGCCTGGCTAATGAGCATTTTCTTATGTTATTAAATGTTTTCTTAGACTTTTTTTTTTTTTTTTTTTTTTTTGTTAAGACAGAGTCTTAAAAGAAATACAGACTCTATTATAAAAAAAAAAAAAAAAAAAAAGACGGAGTCTTACTCTCTCGCCCTGAGTACAGTGCTATGGATGTCATAGCTCACAGTAAACTCAAACTCCTGGGCTCAAGAGACCCTCTTGCCTCATCTTCCTGAGTAGGTGGGATTACAGGTGCCTGCTGTAATGCCTGGCTAGTTTTTCTATTCTTAGTAGAGATGAGGCCTCACTCTTGTTCAGGCTGGTCTCAAACTCCTGAGCTGAAGCAATCCACCCACCTTGGCCTCCCAGGATTACAGGTATGAGCCACCTCTGCTGGCCCTAAGACATGGTTTTTAATAACTTCTTTATCACTATGGCTTATTATAATTTTTTAACCATTATGATAAATAAAACTAATATGAACTATATTATACATTAATTTTTGACGCCACTCTGATTATTCTTTAAGAGAAGTTTAAATACATAGTTGCTAAGAAATGAGAATTTTAAAGATGTTTGTTTTATATTGTTTTTTAGAAAGTTTTTCACCTGTTTTTCAGTCTGTTGATAGTGACTCCTTCATTGGACCCCTTTGCCCTCCCCAGCACTAGACTATCTTTTTCTTCCAACATTGCTTGTTTCTTGAACAATTAAGGCAATCAATGATATATCATTTTAATTTTGCACTTGGGTTATTAGCAAGTTCTAAAATTATATTAATAAAAATTATATGTTTTTTCTCTTTTGCATTGCTTAACTTTTGCCTGTTTTTCTGTTAGGGAGTTTAATCTATTTTCTGGTTAATCTATAAGATAAATTTACTTAATATAATTTATTAAATATAAAAAGCAACAAAAGTATGTGTTATAAAAATTCATGATATAGAAGATTGTAACACAAAATAAATCTCCTATAATTCTATTTGCTAGAAATAACCACTGTTAATAGTTTGGTATATACTTTAGAAAAAGCATTATATATTCCATTGTTTATCAAATCCCATTGTTTATCAAATAAGTTTTCTAACTTTTAATTTTACCTTTAACATTTAATTTTTTTTTTTTCTTTCTTGAGGCAGAGTCTCACTTTGTCACTAGGTAGAGTGCCGTGGCATCATAGCTCACCCCAACCTCAAACTCCTGGGTTTAAGCAATTCTCCTGCCTCAGCTTCCCAAGTAGCTGCGCCTGTAGGCGCCTGCCACAATGCCCTGCTAGGTTTTTTCATTTTGTTTGTTTTTTTCTATTTTTAGTAGAAATGGGGTCTCACTCCTGCTCAGACCGGTCTTGAACTCCTGAGCTTAAACAGTCCACCCACCTCAGTTTCCCAGAGTACTAGGATTACAGGCTTGAGCCCCTGTGCCTGACAACATTTAAATTATTTTAATACTAAATACATGTATATTGTACAATTCAAAATATAGAAAAGATTATGCAATAGAAAGTAAATTAAAAATATAATTTATATTGACCTTGTATTTAGTATGCACTATATATTCATTATAGGAAAATATAAAGAAGGAGAAAAATTATCAACCTGCCATTCAGAAACAGCATTTTGGATTATATACATGTGTATATAGATTTTATATATGAGTATGTATTTGTGTACATCCTTAAATATATTTTTAAGAGAATATTTTGTTACCATTTTCATACCCCCAAATTTAATATTGATTCTGTATTGTCATCTTATCTATATTCAGATTTTCCCGGTTGTTCCACAAACATCCTGATAGGTACTTCCCCATCTCTGCCTGTCATTGAGACCCCTTTAGTACATACATTGTATTTCCTTTGCATATCCCTTTAATCTCTTTTAACCTAAAACAATCAAATTTCATCTTTCATCTTTCATGACGTTGACATCTTTGAAGAAAACAAGGTAATTCTCTTGTATAATGTCCCACATTCTAGAATTGTTAGGTGGTTTCCTCCTGATTAGATTTATATCAGACCTTTTTTTGGGGGGAAGAATACTACCTTGGTGATGATGTGTACTTCCTGTTGCATCATCTCAGGAGATATATCCAATTGTTGGTGATGGTTACTCACTTGGTAAATGTATCTGCCCAATCTCTCCACTGTGAAGTTACCTTTTCCTCTTTGTAATTAGTAAGTAATCTATAGGGTGATGCTGTGAGCTCATGGCAATACCAAGAAGCATTTACCCAGCAACTTTAGCGTCCATTGATAGTTCTCGCCTGAATAAACTTCTTTATTGCTGATTATAAGATGATGATTTCCTATTCTATTATATTCCTTCTACATTTATTTGCTGGCATTCTTTTGTAAAGATGAGATTTTCCTTTCTCCCTAATATCACTATGAATACATGGATTGTTTTTTTTATTTTTTTTTTTTTATTCAGTGTATTAGGATCTGTTATTCATTTTGATGTCCAAATTATTTCAGAGGTAGACTGTGGTTGTCCCTTCAACCTGGCTCTTGTATCTTTTTGACACATCTCCATCGGTCTTTGAGTGCTTCCTTTTTTGGTACAAACTGTTCCAGGAGCAACATGTACTTGCCCTTGCCTCAAGACCTGAATTCAGTCATTTTCCTAGGCAGGTTGGTTTCTTCTAGTGGGAAATGGTATTTAGAAACCAAGATCTGGGCACCAGAGATGTTCATCGTTGCTGGAGTATCATTACTTGCAGCCTCTTGTGGTGGACACAGCTGGGAAATATTTTTTAAAAATTGCCAGTTTATACTAATATTTCCCAATCAAATCTAACACTATAAGATTTTGACCTTTTGTATACCCATTTACATTTCCCATTTCCTGCAGTGACAATCGTCATTCCCAATAGTATGTATGTGTGTTTGTGTGTCTATATATGTATATGTATGTGTAACTTTAAATACATATTTATATATAAAATTTTTATATACATGTAACTTTCATAATTGCATTATGGATAGGTCAAATATATTTCATTTGCTCATTCAACTATAAATGGACTAGTACTGGCATACTGCATGCTGAGCAAAACCAGACACAGTTCTTGTTCTCATACACGTATATTCCAGTAGGAGATAATCACACTAATGAATTATAATTACAAAGCAAGAAAGTACTTTGAAGAAAAGCAAATGGTTCTAAGAGTATATAAACAGAGACAGAAAACTGAGACTGGCAGACTTGAGCTGAGTGAGTATTAAGAAGTAGATGAGGCGGGGTAGGGAAGGTGAGGATCAGCATATGAGCAGAAGGGATCATGGGGTTTTAGGAACTGGAAGACTGGGAGCTAGAGGACAAGCATAGGAGGATGAGACTGTGGAAGGAAAAATAAAAGTAGTTGATGTTTATTGAATGCTTACCACATGCTAGACACATAATTATTTTACCTAATTTATGCCATAATTATCTGTTTATAGTTGAAGGAAACAGACATAGAAAAGAATTTAAGTTGTTGGCTCACAGTCACTTACCTAGCAAGCAGTAGAGTTTTGATAGAAGAACCATCACTCTTTGCCACCATCTTTCTTTTCTGAGGTCAGGCAATGTGGGACTTTGTAGGTAATATTAGGTCATTTCAAAAGTTTTGTCCTTTTTTGTGAGTCTACTTTAAACTGTAATATCTCAGTGAATATGTATTCAATTTAATCGAAATAAGCGCCATTTTAATCAGTGCACTTTTGCCAATGTAACACAAGTCGATTAATTCCGTCGGCATAAAAATTGGGTGCTCGGGATTCGATGAAGTCAACGAAGGTTGTTTTTGCTAGGTCCTGATTGGCAAAGGTTCTACCGATGAGAAAGTTATCGAAGTGCTTGAAAAGATGGTAGTCAGTTGGCAAGAGGTCTGGGGAGTATGGTAGGTGGGGCAGAACTTCCACGCTCAATTCCTTTAATTTTCGGATGGTGATTTGTGAGACGTGCGGCCGGGCGTTGTCGTGGAGCAATATCGAACCTCTTCTGTTGACCAGAGCTGGCTGCTGCTGATGTGATTTTCGGTACATTTCATCGATTTCCTCACAATAGGACTCTGCTGTGATGGTTTGGCCTGGTTGCAGAAAGTTATAGTGAATCACACCAGCCGCTGGCCACCATACAGTAACCATGATCTTTTTTTGGTGGGGTTTCGCCTTTGGGAAGTGCCTGGGTGGCTCATCGGTGCCCAACCACTGTCCTGAATGTTTCCTATTGTCGTAGAGAATCCACTTTTCATCACACGTGACGATCCGATCCAAAAAAGGATCGTTTTCGTTGCGCAAAAGCAATGAAGAACAAACCTTGAAATGTAACAATTTCTGCCGATCGTTTAAATCGTGGGGCACCCACTTTTCGAGCTTTTTGACCTTTCCAATATGTTTTAAACCATCAAAAACCGCATGAGAACTGACACCCAGTTCTTCCGCCATCGCGTGCACCGTTTGTGATGGGTCAGTCTCCACCAGGGTCCTCAAATCCTCATCCTGGATTACTCTAGATCGACCACTTCGGGGCTCATCTTCGAGGCTAAAATTTCCGGAACGAAATTTCGCAAACCAATGTTGAACAGTGTGTTCATTAACACTATCATTGCCAAATGCCTGGTTAATTTTTCGGGC
>CAUYPK010026278.1:0-39548 GCA_963574355.1 Loris lydekkerianus | reverse complement strand
GTGGACATTTTTAATCCTTTTGCAACTGTGGAAGTTGGAATTTGATCAGAATTTTCTGTGTGGGTTTACTTTTGTGGTAGAGGATTATGCTTGTCTTTATGGAGGATAGGTCTGAGAATATCCTGGAGAGCTTGCTTAGTTGTGGCAAATTTCTTCAACATGTGAATGTCATTAAAGTGTTTAATTTCTCCATCATAAATGAAACTCAGTTTAGCTGGGTACAGGATCCTGGGTTGAAAGTTATTTTGTTTTAGGAGATTAAAAGTCAATGACCATCCTCTTCTAGCTAATAATATTAGAATATTATTATAATATTTTTCCCCTTGAAAGTAATGGTTTTCATTTGTCTGGCTGCTTTCAGAATTTTCTCCTTCATATTAACTTTAGTGAAATTGATTATGATGTGTCTGGGGGATGTTTTATTTGATTTGAGTTATGCTGGAGTTCTGAAACTGTCAGCTATCTGAATTTCAGAATCTCTTGGCATGTCTGGAAAGTTCTCTTTCATTATCTCATGGAGAAGAGACTCTCTGTGCCTTGTGAAGCCACTTCATCGCTTTCAGGGATCCCCATAAAATGTATATTGGTTTTCTTCGAATTATCCCTGAGCTCTCTAGAGAGTAATCTGTTTTTGCCCTCCATTTCTTTTCCTCTCTGAGAGTTTGGGAGCTTTCAAAAGCTTTGTCTTCAATGTCAGAAATCCTTTCTTCTGCTTGCTCCATTCTGTTACTGAGGGATTGTACTGTTTCTCAGATATTTGAGGGTTGCAACTTCTTGTCTCAATGTGTCAAAATCTTTGGTCATTTGGTCTTTGAATTTGTTGAATTCTTGAGACATCTTGGAATTCTAATGTGATCTTAAGTGCTATACAGATTCTGAATTCGATTTCTGACATCTTAGCTATTTGTTTGTGCATGGGATCTTGTGCTGTGTCTGCCCCATTATTCCTTGGGGAAGTTGATCTACTCTGATTATTCATATTGCCAGAGTTTTTCCTTTGATTTTGTGTCATGATTGTTTTTCACCATTGCCTCTGGTCGTCCTCAGAGTTGGGGTGGTGTCTCTCCGAGAGACACCGGGGGGATCACTCTATTGTTGCTGGATCTTTGTAGGAAGTGATTCTGTGTAGCTTTTCTGGGGCTGCCCCAGCCAGGGAGTTCTGGTTGTGGGAGCAGATCCAGAGTGTGACACCCTAGGATCCAGCGACAGGGTGGTGGGTGGTGCACATGGTTCTGGGAGTGCCTGGTGCCCAGTGACTTTGGCACAGAGGGCCCAAGCCTCTAGTAGTCTATTCCAGGAGAAGGGCTCTGCTCAGATGCAGGGAGGGTTCCAGAGGGCATGTGGCTACCAGAGTCCCCGGCCATACAAGCAGGCTGGTGTGGAGGCAGGGAGGGGACAGGAGGGAGGATGCATGGTTGTGCGGCTCCCGGAGGTCCTGGTCAGAGCATGGGGAGGCCCAGCAGGCAGGGTAGTGGGTCCGATGCCCAGGTGGGCTCAGCTCTTCTGGAGGTCCGGGATGGTGCTGATCACGGGTCGTGGGGCAGCTCTACTGGAGGTCCAGGAGAGTCCCAGAGCAGCTCTTCTGGAGGTCCAGTAGGGTCCCGGTGCAGCTCTTACCAGGGTCCTGGAGGGTGCCAATCATGGGTCCTGGCGCAGCTCTTCTGGAGGTCCGGGAGAGTGCAGATTGCGGTTTGCGGGCTTCTCTTCCAGAGGTGGGAAGGTGCCCATCTCGGTCCTGGTGCAGCTCTTCTATTGGTCTGGAAGGGTGCCCATGGCCGGTCCTGGCATAGCTCTTCATCAAAGCTATTTTAAATTATTTTCCCACAAGGCAATTAAAAATTTATCTTGGGTAATTGTTATACTTCGAAAAGAAATCTTAGATTATATGTTTTAGTTAGTAAAGGTTGTCAAATTTTAGTTGAATATATAGTTACTGATATTTATTTCATGATACCATTCTTGAATAATGAATTCTTATTTTAAAATAATTTTCTTCTCTGATTTCAACAGTGACATATGGAACAAGAAGTCTAAATCTTGTTTTTTTCATCAATATTTTTTGAGAGAGTCTTACTTTGTATTAAGTAAAGCTATAGACTTCAATTCAAGAGAATTAATGTAGATTCTTGAAAAAAATAAAAAGGAAATGATGACTGAATCCACACTGCGAACGGAAGGTGTTCAGAATGATACAGTTATAGTGAGGAAAGAAAATGCAATTTTAATGCAGACTTAAAAGACAGGAACAGAATTTTCTTTTCTATATAACAATTCAATTCTGATGCTATTATGACAAAAAAAAGGAGTCCAATAATTTACAAGTATCCTTCAGAAGCTTCTAAACCTAGATTTTTATACCATTTGAATACAAATGTAAGTGAAATGAATTCTATCATTCTTAAGTCTTAGAGTTTTCTTTTTCTTTATATCTAACAAAACAACAATATCTACAGAGTTCAAGAGGCACTTTGAAGTTCTCTAACTCATTCTATCATTTTTATGCTTCTCAAACTGAGATTCAAATATAAGCACTCAAAATATTCTATATATGCCATGATAAATAAGACCTCCATATTAAAATGTTTTATTTTCTTAATGTGATTTCGGAGTGTTTACTGATGACTATGCAATCTGCTTCATTCTATTTGTCATGTGCCTACTCCAAGGGTGGGAGTGTGGTAAGGACTAAAGATGTTCTATTGCACAAGGGCCATATTTTTTTTACAGACCATACATTCTAATAGATGGCAAAAATGAATAGGTAAACAAATTAATCAAATATATTCCAGATTGTGATAGATGTTATAAAGTCAATGAAAATGGTGTGACTATCAAGATTGAGGATATAGACAATCCCTGATGCACTGACATTTAAGCTGATATGTAAAGACCAAGGAATAGACTTGTGCATACTTGTGTGGAGAAGGCTCAAGGGAAAGAAAATATCGCGTGAAAACGCCTGGAATATTGTGAGACTGGGGCTTAGTAAGCAGGGTACAGTGCTGTAGAGAGAAGAGGAACAGAGTACTATCTTTTGTGTTATGTTTGGTGTACAGGAAGGGTGACATATCACTGCCCTGTCAGGGTGCAGTGGCCCATTTCTAGTGAATGACAAATTATTGTCTTCCTTGTAATAAAATGTAATGATTTTAAGTCATAATTTTAAAATGATTCTGATAAGTAGTTATTAATGATGAAGACAGAGACTAGGTAAGAAACAGTTTTTGTATTATCCCATAAAAGTAACCCACCACCAGACACATTGGGTTTGGACAACATGGATCCAGACCAGGGTTAAAATGATGACTTGGTAATTCATTAAAAAGTATATATTTAGCATTTCTTACGTGGCAGACACTGTTCTAGATGACGATAATTGAGCAAATTAGCTATACAATAATTCACTTCATAATAATCCCTTAACCTCTGCACTAATTTTCTGTTCTTATAATACTTTTAGTTTTCTTTATTTTTTATTTTATCATAAAAAGATTAAAAAATTTTATGCAAAAATAGACTATCTCTCTCTATATTCTCTCTCATGTATTACTAAAATACACATATATTCTCTTAGAAAATTTCACTGACTTATATTCTCTTACATAAAATACACACAGAGAAACATGTTCTTGGAGAAGAAGCAAAATAAAAGCAGGGAAGGAGCACGGGGAAGAGAGTTGAGGTGAAGGAGGGGTCAGGAAAGTAATTTTTAAGAAAGGTTTCAGTGATGACCAGATACACGAGCAAAGGTACAACAAAGGTAAAGTTATGAACCCTAGGGACAGCCAGGGATCTCAGGGAAGGGTGCCCCGAGCCTAGATCAAGGGCAAAGACCATGAGATTAGATCACTCCTGGTATATTTGAGAGAGTTTGAGAGAGGTCAAATTGGCAACAAGGTTTGCATGTAAGTGGTGTGAAAAAAAAAAAAGCAGTCAAAGTGACATCAAAGTTTTCAGCCAATACAACCAAAAAATATAAAGAGGAGAATGTGTTTCAGTGGAGAGGAATAAGTCACAATTTGCTACATTTATAAAATATTTTAAGTACCTGCTAGATGACCAAATTGCAGATGCCATAGAAATAGACTAGAGATGTGGACCTAAGTTCAGGGCACATATATGAACTTGGGAATTTATCTTTAAAGCTACAAAATCATATGAGATTGTCTATTGAATAACAGGACAGAAAAGACTTGTAGTATCTGAGAAGTTTGGCAGCCCAACATTTGTGGGCCAGAATGGTGGAGCTGAACCAACAGAGGAGACTAAGGAAGAGGATCTAGTTTAATAGAGTAAAAACAAAGTAAGAAGTGGGAGAGAATGAAAAGAGGAATCAACCACGTTAAATTTATACATATGTATGTATATAAAGGACCTGGTAGACTTGATTTAGCATCCTATCAGCCATTGGCAATGTAGAAAAACTAATAATTATTCCAGTCTTTCATTATATGGTTAAAGAAAACAAATTTATGGTGCAAGGGCAGCCCTCATGTGCTAATTTCCCAAACTCAATATAATGGAAATATTTGCCTGCCTATGGCAGACCTTTCTATATGTATCACAATGCAGGGACTATAATTAATCTATTTTATATTGCCACAAATCCCTTTATCCAGTTTACATAGTTTAGCAGAAACGTTGATGACCTGTCTGCATATTTTCACCATGTATGATGATTTTAGTGTGAAGCAGAAAACTTCTGGGTACCCATACGTCCATCTCTGGACTTGACAGTTTTTCCTGAAATAGGATTATCTTTCTCCTCACATTTAGGACAGGTAAGAGTGCTTTGGAATTAATACCTCTGGAAAGCAGAAGTGAAATACTTCTGAGGAGTGGGTTTAACTACTTTTCCCAGTCCCCTTGTTACAGCAATCTCTGGTCATGCATCTTACCTCTGGCTATCTGATATTTTATTTCCCATATTCCCCTCACTCTATGGCTTCCCCAAGTCCCTACCCAAGTCTTCTCCAATTGTAAAACAAATTACTGCATAGAATTTTTGTATTTTATATCTCTCACATAAATTACCTGCACTCATACTCGGCTTCTTTCTTGGACACTCAAACATCAACAACAATAATGTTAGTGTCTATAAAAATGAGGGTCTTATCTCCTGCCCCCCTGCCATGTCAGCACAAGGCTGTCTAAGCATCTAGAGGTGGTGCTCAAGCCCTAGCACGTGGCTCCTTTCATCTTCCAACCCAGCAAAGGAAAACTGAGTCCTTGGCAGAATTTGAATCTCTCTAGATTTCTCTTACCCCATGTTTCACTCATAAAATTTCTCTGCTTTATGGGCGCAAGTGAATAAATTGGTTCCAAATGTATAATCTAGGATAATTTCCCTATTTTAAGCTTTGAAACCTTAATTCTAGCTACAAATTTCTTTTACAGAAGTACCTAAATTAGTGTTTAACTGAACAACCAAGGGAGAGGAATCTTGGTGGGACATCTTTAGAATTCTTCCTATCACAGGCCATATAGTTCATTTGCCCCAAATATCCTTGAACATTTAGAGCTATAAGGAAGTACAGCTATGAAAACAAACCTCCAGGTCCATTAGGTAGACTCCAGAGGGGTACCTCGTCACAGGTCACTATCCTCATACGATCTTCTGTGGTGGGATGGGGTGTTTCTCACTTTCTTTCTTTCTTCTATATGGAGAGTGTTCCAATCATCACAATGTCTTACTGAGACGACATTTTCTAGTCATTGGTTCTGACCATGTACGATAGATTTTTTAAAAGAAAATAAAATGAGAAGACAATAGAGTATGATCCTCAGAAAAATGGTAAAGATCCCTAAAGATTCCAGATGTTCTACAAGCTCCAAGTATACAGTTAAACTTCATAAGGTACAGAACTTCATGACCTTGACACAGTCATCTCTGAAAGCCAAGAACACTTTTTAGTTACTTGCCATTGTTTAGGCGCAAAGATGAAGCTCTTACCTCTGGCAGGTGCCTAACTTTGGCTTTACTATGAAGATTTTTCTGCAGAGAGCTATTTTATAATCCGATCTTCCTAAATTTTGTGAGTTCAGTTTAATTAAAATGTCTTAGTGGTATTAAATTTCACTGTACTACCACAAAGCAAGCAAAATAATTTTATTTATTCTTCCATTTTTGTTAATTGTGGCAGCCAACATTTTACTTATTGTCTCTATACATTTGACTACTATAGATAACACATATAATTGGTAGAATCCAGTATTTTCCTTTTTGTTCCTGACTAAAGAATAATGTATTCAAGTTTCACCTGCATGATAGCATATGTCAGAATTTCCTTCCTTTTGAAACCTGAATAATATTAAATCTGTATGTCACATTTTACTTATAAATTATTCTGTTAATAAATACCTGGGTTTCTGCTACATTTTGGTTCTTGTGAATAATGTTGCTGCAAACAAGGGTGTACAAACACCTGAATCTATACGGTCAATTCTTTTGTGTGCATAGCCAGAAATGGAATTGCTGGATCATACAGAAATTCTGTTTATTTTTGAGTAAGTACCATAACATATTCCATGCTGGCTGACATTTTTTTATTTTTATATTCCAACCAGCAATGAGCAAGTCTTCTTATTTCTCCATGCCCTGGCTGACACTTTGTTTTCTGGCACACAGCTTATTATTGCTATTTTTTAATAGTTTCATAGTTTTAGGCCTTATGCTTAGGACCTTCATCCATTTTGAGTTAATTTATGTGCACGTTGTAAAAGAAGAGTCCAACTTCATTCATTTTGCATGGGCATAATCAGTTTTCCCAACAACATTTGAAAAGGTTATCGTCTCCCTGAATGGGAAGCAGCTTTGTAGAAACTCCTCTCACCATACACACAGCAGTTTATTTCTGAGTTCTCTTTTCCATGCCACTGAACTGCCTGTCAGTTTTTCAAGTCAATATCAAATTGTTTTGATTCTCTTGGCTTTGTAGTAAACTTTGAAATCAGAAACTGTGAGACTTTAGAATTTATTTTTCTTTTCCAGGATGTTTTTATTACTTGAGACTTAGTATGATTTTAGGGTGGATGTTCCTCTTTTTACAAAAAACCTCATTGGGATTTTGATAGAGATTTTATTGATTTTTCAGATCACTTTGTCAATACCTCTTTGAGTGGTATTGACATTTAATAATATTGCTCTCTAATCCATGAACAGAGAATGTCTTTTCATTTATTCAAGCTTTTTTTTTCAATTTTTTTATCTGTAATTTTTTAATAGATTTTATTTTATTTTATTTTTTTAATTATAAATCATAGCTGTATACATTAATTTGATCATGGGGCCCCATACATTTGGTTTATAGATGGTTTGACACATTTTCATCACACTGATTAACATAGGCTTCCTGGCATTTTCCTGGTTATTTTGCTAAGACATTTACATTCCACATTTGCTAAGTTTTACATATACCTTGTAAGATGCACCAACTTCCTTATTTTTTACTCGAGAATATTATCAGTATTCTCAGGCCAAGTCCTCATTTGTGGGTTAGTATTTTATTTTATTTTATTTTTTTGTAGAGACAGAGTTTCACTTTATCGCCCTCGGTAGAGTGCCACACAGCTCACAGCAAACTCCAACTCCTGGACTCAGGCGATTCTTTTGCCTCAGCCTCTCAAGTAGCTGAGACTACAGGCACCTGCCACAACGCCTGGCTATTTTTTTGTTGCAATTTGGCTAGGGTTGGGTTTGAAACCACTACCCTCTGTATATGGGGCCAGCACCCTAACCACTGAGCCACAGGTGCCGCCCGGGTCAGCATTATAGATAAGTAATTTGCTTGACACCATAGTTGTCTGATTAGGCGTGGCAATGTTTTTGAAGGCTCCTTTTTATATGGAATTCTGTTCAATAGTGGCAGATCTCATGTTGTATAGGGATAATATTCTTGATTATACATGTAATTTAAGTTTTATATTGAAATCATCTTAATATATATGAACCATATACTATATATATTCGAGTATAAGCTGAGTTTTTTCGGCACAAAGTTTGTGCCGAGTTCAGGTTTTTCAAATTTTGTGCCAAAAAAACAAATTTTGTGCCGAAAAAACTCGGCTTATACTTGAGTATATAGGTATATATTTATGTATCATGCATTATATAAGGAATGACATCTACTAAGAGTTTCTAAGGCAAACACTACTATTGTCTTATACCTTAACTAAGATGTATAAATATGGATGAAACAATACAGCTTATTTTATAAAAAGTTGAAGTGTCTTACCAAGGCCCTTATCGCGTACAGTTTGGTGACATGTGTATAGATATCACATGTGTTACTGTTCTTGTCCTACCAAACATACCGAGGAGAGAAAGCAGCTGTGGACTGGTGGTCTATATTGGTTTCTGTACTCACTGGAGACAAAGTCATTTATTAAATAAAATATTTATTCACATAAAGGGATTATTCAACTTGTTTATCTTTTGTTTTTAATGGGCCATCTATAGTATACATTTTAAGTAGCTATAGATCATGTAACCAGAGATGTATAGATTTAAATTATATTTAATGGAAAATTGTAGAGCTTGAAAGGACCTTAAATATCATCTAGTTAATTCTTTCATTACTCCTGGATTTTTAGTTAAACCCTCCTTTTAATAAGTTTTGCTTAGCCTGAACCATACGTACGATTTATATCAACCATAGGTACGATTTATATACACTTAGACATATATGTCTACGTCTATATTTACTTAAAGGGGTGTGTGTGTGTGTGTGTGCAGTAAGAAACGCTTGGGGCTATAGGATTTTAGTAGAAATAACTGGTTAAAGTCTTTTAATATTTAGCAATGTCCCATCAGACAGGAAAGTCTTTAAAACCATGTTTGAAAAATCACTTGTGAAGATCTGCACAACAAGAAAAAATATGAAAGATAAGGGAATTGGGAAAGGAGCTGTAAAATATTTCTAATTTTAAATCTTACATGCTGGGTACATTTTGTAGCAACGTAGATACTAGAAAATGATTTGGGGTTTAGTAGTTTGAAAGTCTATATTTTGTTCTAATTGTGGTGTGAGGCCTTACTAAATTTCAGTTCAATTATTTTTGTTTGTGGCTTTTTCCATAAAGCACCAATAATTCTATTTGACCTGATAGGGTTTTGTGATTATTAGACTAGTCATAGTTGATTCTATTATCCTTTTAAATTCCTTTTAATTTTCAGCTGCTGTAAGTGAAATAGATAATGTAAATTAATTAATATTGGATCTCTTCAATGTTTATGCTCTAGGAGATTTTGGGAGACAAACAGAAAGATAAGGTTCTAAACAAATGTGCCATTTTGGGTTGTGGCATTTTATTATACATAACTTTCCTCGCTTATTTGTTGTTTTTTAATGGGCTATCTATCATATTAGTGTGCATGGAAGTGGCTATGTGTGTGCCGCTAATCTCAGCCCTTATTGATTTCAACTCCATTTATCTCATCACCAATCACTCTTGTGACAGGTAGTGCAGTGTTCAGGGGTCCCTTTGTCTGTGTCATCTTTGTGACTCATAAGTGCACTTTTGTGAAGAGAATTTTGTTTCAGCTGAATTTCTATTGCGTCTTTTCCTACCTGGAGCTTTGTTTATAGTTTTGCTTATTTCTCCCTTCTAACATGCTGAATTTCGATGCTCCCTTGGTTGCTACGTTCTTTGCTCCCCTTGCTATGGGGTTCCTTTTGCTGGATGGAGCACTTCTGTGGCTTGATGTGTCTAGCTTATGTATCAAACAAAACCAGCAAGGGAAATGTCTACTTTTGGAGTGTTGCATTTTGAAGTTTGATGGCTTCTTTTGATTTGCCTCAGAATTGTCACATCATCTTTAGAGGCTGAGACTTCTTGGTTTTACTCCTTAGTTTTACTAGTATTTGAAAATGTATATTTGTTGACAATCATCAAATGCCTTCCATGTTATAAAGAAAATCACATGAATCTGATCATTATATCCTTCTCTCTCCTCATGGATTTCAGGCGTTTAAAGTCTAGTAAGATTTATATTATGGCTAAATATGTAGAGACTTACTCACCTAAGCACAGACTTGTGTAAGTAAATTAATTATGTGTGTAATTAAAATTCCTTTGGTTCATATTTAAGTATATTTTTTATTGTGGTAAAATATATATAACATAAAACTTATTATTTTACACACTTTTAATATATAGTTCAGCGGTATTAAATACATGTATAGTATTGTGTGCAACCATTGTCTCCATCCATCTCCTTTAACGCTTTTCTTCTGGTATAATGGAAACTCTGTATCCATTAAACAATCACTCTCCAATCTCTCTTCCCCATCCACCCTTGGCAACCAACATTTTACTCTGTCTCTATGAATTTGACTACTGTAGCTTCCTTATGTAAGTGAAAGCATATAGTATTTGTCTTTTTGTGATTAGCTTATTTCATTTAACACAATGTCCTCAAGGTTCATCCATGTTTTGTGTCAGAATTTTCTTCCCTTTAAAAGTTAAGTAATATTCCTCTGTGTG
The DNA here is from genome assembly GCA_963574355.1 of Loris lydekkerianus. Classification (NCBI taxonomy): domain Eukaryota; kingdom Metazoa; phylum Chordata; class Mammalia; order Primates; family Lorisidae; genus Loris; species Loris lydekkerianus. The sequence continues at coordinate 29,063 of CAUYPK010026278.1, read as the reverse complement.
TATATATCACATTTTGCTGATTCATTCATTTATCAATGGACATTATGTTGCTTCTGCATGATAGTGATTGTGAATAAATATTGCTTTGAAAATGAGTGTGTAAATATTTCCTCAAGACCCGGCCTTTAGTTCTAGTATATATCCAAAAGTAGAATTGCTGTGTATATGTAATTCTATTTAAAAATTTTCATTAATATATCATGTTACATTCTCACCAACGGTGCACGAATGTTCCAGTTTCTCTACATCCTTGTTAACACATGCTATTTTCTGATTTTATGGTGGTAGCCATCCTAATGGGTGTAAGGTGGTATCTCATAGATTTGATTTGCATTTTCTTAATGATTAGTGATGTTAAGCATTTTTTCATGCACTTATTGGCCATTTGTATTTCTTCTTTGGAGAAATATCCATTCAAGTATTTCGCCCATTTTTGAATAGTATTTTTATGTTGTTGAATTTAGGGATTTCTTTACATATGCTGAGTAGTAATCCCTTACTAGATATTTGATTTGCAAATGTTTTCTCCCATTTTGTGGGCTTTTTCTTCTGTTGATAGTGTCTTTTGGTGCACATTTTTTTTTTTTAACCTTCAGGTAGTCCAACTTGTTTATTTTCTCTTTTATTGCCTGTGCATTTGGTATCATGTCCAAGAAGTTACTGTCAAACGTAATATCATAAAGCTTTTGCACTGTATTTTCTTGGTAGAGTTTTTCTTGTTTTCAAGAATCTACTTTGGTTTCATTGAGTCTCAGTCCTTTTTTATTCTCTTATTTTGTTTATCTCCGCTCTAATCTTTCTTTCTTTTATTCTGCTATCTTTGGGTTTTAGTTTGTTCTTTGTTTTCTAGTTCCTTAAGTAGTAATATTAGGTTGTTGTTGGTGATCTTTTTTTTTTTTTTAACATACCATTTATGATTATAAATTTCTCCCTTATCAATGCTTCTGCCACATCTCATAAGTTTTGCTATGCTGTGTTTTCATATTCATTTGTCTCTAAGTAATTTTTTCATTTCCTTTGTGATTTCTTCTTTGATCCATTGGTTTTTAAAGGGTGTTTTAATTTCTACAAAATTTGTAAGTTTTCCAGTTTTATTTCTGGAATTAATGTCTTTGTCCACATTTGGTTAGAGAAGATGCCTTGTGTGATATCTGTTTTAACCTATGCCATGTTATGACATACCATGGTCTATCCTGGAAAATGTCCTGTGTACACTTGAGAAGAGTGTGTATGCTCTTGTTGTGGGGTAGAGTGTTCTGTCTGTGTCTGAGGATCTAGTTCGTTTACTGTTTCCTTACTTATTTTCTGTCTTGTTGTTCTGACCATTATTAAAATTGGTGTATTGGAGAACTATTTCTCCCTTAAGTTGTGTCAGGTTTTGCTTTATATATTTTGATAGTCTATAATTAGGTATGTTGAGTTTTTATAATTATTATATCTTTTTGCTATTTTGAGCCTTTTATTAATATATAATGTTCTTCTTTGTTGCTTGTAACCTTTTTTGATTTAAAGTCTGTTTTGTCTGATATTTGTATTGCCTCTCCTGCTCTCTTTTTTCCTACTGTTTGCATGGAATATCTCTTTCCAGACTTCAACTTTAAGCCTAGTTGTGCCTTTGTAGATAGCATGTAATAGGATTATGATTTTTTAATCTGTCTTTTGATTGGAAAGTTTGATCCATTTACATTTAAAGTAATTACTGATAAAGAGAGACTTCTTTCATTTTGTTATTTGTCTTCTATGTACCTTACAGGTTTTTTGCCCCACCTATGCTGCATTACTTATTATTATTTTGTGTTTAGTTGATTTTATTTAGTGAAGCATTTAAATTCCCTCTCGTTTCCTGTTGGTATATATACTATAGCAATATTGTTAGTGGTTACCATGAAGATTACATTTGTGTTCAAATCACGCAGAAAACAAAAAGTACTGTTACAAACCATCATTACAGTACTACTGGCTTTTGTAATTGCCTAGGAATTTACATTTATTGAGATCTTTATTTCTTTATATAGCTTTTATTTATTCTCTAGGGTCCTTTCATTTTAACCTGGAGGACTTTCTTGAGCATTTCTTTCAGGAAAGGGGTGGTGGTAATGAACCCCCTTAGCTCTGTTTATCTGTGAGAATTCTTAATTTTTCCCTCCTTTTGAGGGACAGTTTTTCTGGGTGGAAGATTCTTGATTAATAACTTTTTTTTTTCTTTTGGATGTTGAATTAGTCCACTGCCTTCTAATGAGAAATCTATGAGTAATCTTATTGAGGATCCCTGTATGTGATAAGTTACTGTTCTTACTGCTTTCAGGATTTTCTCTGTGTCTTAAAAATGTGAATATTCTGTGTCTTGGTGTAAATTTCTTTGAGTTCCTCTTAGTTGGAGTTTGTTTTAGTTAGATGTTATATCCAGGTCCTTCATCAAATTTGAGAAGTTTTTGGCTATTTCTGTGTTATTTATTTATTTATTTATTTATTAAATCATAGCTGTGTACATTAATGCAATCATGGGGCACCATGCACTGGTTTTATATGCAATTTGAAATATTCTCATCAAACTGGTTAACATAGCCTTCCTGGCATTTTCTTAGTTATTGTGTTAAGACATTTATATTCTACATTTAGTAAATTTCACATGTACCCTTGTAAGTATTTCTTTAAATATTCGCTCTGCCCTCTTCTCTTTCTCTCTCTCTCTCTCTTTTTTTTTTCCTGGATCTTCTGTAATGTATAATTTGGTCCATTTAATCATGTCATATAGGTCCTATAGGCTTTGTTCCCTCTTCTGAATTTTTTATTTTTCTGTTCTTGAGACTTGATAATTTCCATTATCCTATCTTCTAATTTTGGCCGATTTCAAAATTCTGCCTCTCAAATCTCCCTTTGAATTCCTCTACTAAATTTACCATTCTAGTATTATACATTTTCAACTCCAGAATTTCCTTTTGGCTTCCTTTTAGTTTTTCTAATCCCTTATTGATATTGCATTTTGTTCATATTTCATTTTCTTGACTTTCTCCACAGTTTCTTTTAGTTCTTTGAACAGCTTTAAAACAGTTATTTAAAAAGTTTTTATTTTTTTCTTTTTTTAAAGTAGACCTATCAAGTTTTTTTAGGGAAAATTTGTGTTGATTTATTTATTTTTCCTTTGAATGGGCCATATTTTCATTGTTCTTTGGATGCCTTGTGATTTTTTTCCTATTCTTTCTTTCTTTCTTTCTTTTTTTTTTTTTGTGGAAAAGCGGACCTTTGAATCTAACAACATGGTGATTCTGGAAATTAGATTTTCTTCCTTTCCCAGGGTTTACTGTTTGCTTGTTTGTTTATTTATTTATTTATTTTTTGCAGTTTCTGGCCGGGGCTGGGTTTGAACCTGCCACCTCCAGCATATGGGGCCAGCGCCCGAGCCACAGGCGCCACCCTGGTTTACTGTTTTTTGATGTTGTTATTGGTCTTTGTTTGGTTTTGATTGTTCTTGGTAGTCTCTGCCCTAAGGATCAGTTATTATTTTTTGTTTTTGTGGTTTGTTTTGATTGCCATAAGTAGTCTCTGTCCTAAGGATTGGCCTGGGTGTTAATTTAAGGAATTTTCAGGTCTTTTCTAAGACTATGCCTTTAGCTGGTGCAGTCGCTTTTTAATTTGTCCTCTATACAACATTGTTTTCGAATGTCCTTGTCTTTAATGTCTGGTTGCCAAAAGGAGAGAAAGAGAAAAATGAAAGCAAAGTGATTTGCTTCAGCAAAAGGGGGAGGAGCTTGAAAATTTGGAGGAGGAGCAATAACAATGGGCACCAACCTCTTTGTACCTCTGTGATTAGAGGAAGCAATCTGTGAGTGGAGTGTAGATCCTGATATTTACAGAGCAGTATCCTTTTTGCTCACTCTGACTCTAGCCAGTTGTGTGCAAGCTGCTCCAGAAACAGGTACAGTAATGCCTGCCAGGGGGCTTGATGGGTGGATGGGTAGCTGCTATTGTGCTAAGAGCTAATGACCAACATTAACACAATTTATCATTTAAGCCTTTGTGGAAAATTACAAGGTTTCAATTGATTCCAGAGATCCACATTATTTACATCAGACAGATTCGGCCTGTGCCATTGTTGTCTAGGTGGGGATAGACATTCCTGGTACTTCCTATTCTGCTATCTACCCTACTGAAAAACTACTGAAGTGCGTTTTATAAATTGGGAGACCCCCTCAAAAAAAACTGAGGAGAATAGCCTAGCATGAGGATGCCATGTCATTGGAAGTAGAGGTTTTAGAAACTTCATATAGTGGTTACAAGAATTTCCTCCATATACTGGGATATTTTTATTCTTCCATAAGTAGATTTTAATACAATTTCAGGGGTAATCAATTTAGAATGGCTTGCAGTCTAGTTGAGCTGAAATCTGCAAACAAAGAATATGCCCATTCTTTCAGGAAATCATATATTTAAAAAGCCTTCTATTTGTTTGAGGGATAGAGACAGGGGAGAATGGTGAAGACTTTTGACTATTAGGTTCCATCTTCAGCCTTATATTTCTTTTCCTTTTGTATGTCTTAATCCAGCCATTTGTAACATGAGAATTATTTTTACATTAAAGGTTTGTAACTTGCTGTTCTTTTGGCAATTGTGAACTCTGAATTCCTATGTGAAGTTTCGTGTATATAGGCATTATTTCACGGGAAAGGCCTTGGTTTTTAGTAGATAACAAAGACCTCAACATCACCAGCTCCTCTTTTCCCCCAATATCCCATGGGACTTAAGAACCACTATTTTAGGCAATTTCTTCTATTTACAAATGGTTTGGATGAAAGCTGTTGTCTAAAGATCTACAGAGTGTTTTGAGGTACAACATCACTTCTCAGAAAATTTTCAGTGATTACGAGCAGGATCTGGCTCAGATAATGTTGTTGTATCAGACATATATTTAAAGAAAAGAATTCATTTGTATTTATGAGATATTTCTTCATTGTATTTCCTAAAAGTCTTGTCTTTCTCGTGCATATTGTTTTTTCTTTATTTTTCATGGTTTCTTTTTAAATTTGCTATTTGCCATTGTCTCCCTACCTGTATTTATAATATCTTTTTCTCCACCTGCTTATCACTTCTAATTAATACATAGGAACGTGAGGCTAAGAAATGGCTCTTTAGAATTCTCCTCCAGCACCACATATGGCATTTTATAAACAGTGAGTGCTTTAAAAAATGTCATAAACCAACGGACTTGTGGCAGAAGTAGTAGTGTGTGGAAACTTCCCATGGATATTTACATGCTAATTTTTTTTTTTTTTTTTTTTTTAAGACAGAGTGTCATTCTTTTGCCAAAGGTAGATTGCTGTGGGGTCATAGTTCACAGCAACCTTAAACTATTGGGTTAAATTGGTCCTTTTGCCTCTCCCTGGGACTACAGGTGTCCACCATAATGCCTGGCTATTTTTTATGGACAGGGTCTCGCTGTTGGTCAGGCTGGCCTTGAACTCCTGAGCTCAAACAATCTACCTGCCTCGGCCTCCCAAAGTTCTAGGATTATAGGCATGAGCCACTGTGCCCAGTCTACATGCTAATTTTTAATTGCTTCTACCTTTTATTAACTGATGGGAATGATTTAAAGAATATAAATGTTATTTTGTGACTCTTGGACAGTTATACAAAAATAATTTTATTTAAAAATTTTCTTTGGCCTGGGTGCAGTGGCTCACACCTGTAATCCCAGCACTCTGGGAGGCCAAGGTGGGTGGATTGCTTGAGCTCACAAGTTCGAGACCAGCCTGAGCTAGAGTGAGACCTTGTCTCTTAAAAAAAAAAATAGCCGGGAGTTGTGGCGGGCATCTGTAGTCCTAGCTGCTTAGGAGACCAAGGTAAGAGAATAGCTTGAGCCCTTGAGTTTCAGGTTGCTGTGAGCTATGATGCTATGACCTTCTACCAAGGATGACATAATGAGACTCTGACTCAAAAAAAAAAAAAAAATCTTCTACAATTCCTTTAAGGAAATAATCAAAGCAGTGATCCCATTTATTAGATTCTTTGCTTTTGAATTTTATAGTGAAATGTATTTCTCTAATTATTATTTTACTTTGCAGTGAGGGAGATAAATCTGCAGGATGTCAAGGAGGATTTAGAATTGGATCCAGAGGAGAACAGCACCCTTTTTATGGGTATCCTTATCAAGGGGCTGGCCAAACTGAAGAAGATCCCAGAGACAGTAAAGGCAATCAAAGAGCGTTTGGAGCAGGAGTTAAAGCAAATTGTGAAGCGGTCTACGACCCAGGTGGCAGACAGTGGCTATCAGAGGGGTGAGAATCTCACTGTGGAAAACCAGCCAAGGTAGGAGGGGATGCGGCTTGTGTTTTTGATAATTCTATGTATTGTACATTTTCTGGAGTGAGGCATAAATCACTTATCTTCTGTTGATGTTATTTTCATGAACTTTAGATACTACAGCCCATACAAGCTCAGATTGGTAAAAACAGCTTGACGAGGCATAATTAAGCTCTCTGGTTTTTAAGGTCATTGAGAAATTTTAAACCATATTGTCCATATTCATATACATTGAATGAAAAATATGGGCATGCTTTTAAATGTTGCCCATATTCAAATACATTGTGTTTGAGTGAACAAATAAATTGAATGAAAAATAAAGCCGTTATTGAATGTATATTGAGTACCAAGCAGTATAAGTGGCAATTTATATACAAGGTGGAAATCAAGTTCATGTGCAATTTAAAGTGTACTTACAAAGTAAACTGCACATGAACTTTATGTCCACCCTGTATATTATTTCTTACTAAGACTCTATGAGCTAGTTATTTGTATCCACATGTTATAGTTGGAAGAAATGGAGCTCAGAGACTAAGTATAAGCTGAAGCTCATAGAACAAGTGTGTGCTCTTAAAGTTGAACAGAAGTCCATTTGGGATTCTCAGATTTATGATCTTTCCTTAGTCTCATGCCTCCTCGTCAGTGTGTTGTGACAATTGCCAATATGCAAATCAGCCTCAAGAATTTTCATATTTATTTAAACTAACAAATAAGATTTGAATTTCATATTTATTATTTCATAAGAGTAACACTGAAATTGTTCAGATCCAAGTTGTGGCTCTCATACACTGGGAGATCATGTTTGTGAAACAAAATTTAAGGCATAATAAACTAATGTTGTTTAACAGTAGAATAAGATATTTGAATTTGGGGCTTGCCTAGAAAGTCAGAGATTCACTATGAAACAGTCTCTGTTCCCTCCTCTTTCTAATCTGCTTCTACTACTCAAATCCCAAATACGTTGGACTTGTACAATGCAAGAATTTGGCATAGGAGGAAACGGCCAATGGAAATGACAGTTTCATATGCACAGGCAGAGTAGGGCACACCTCCTCTTGCTCAAATGAGTACCTGAGGAGTGACTGTATAAAATGGATCATTCTCTTGTAGACAGATTTTTTTTTTTTTTTTAAATTAATTGTTGGGGATTCATTGAGGGCACAAAGAACCAGGTTACATTGATTACATTTGTTAGGTCAAGTCCCTCCTATCCTTGTGTCCCGCCCCCAAAAGGTGTGTCACACACTGTTACTCCCCCCCCTTCCCTCGGCTCTCTGCTTTACCCAGCCCTTTACCATGTACGAGGTCATCAATTGTCCTCATATCAGAATTGAGTACATAGGATTCTTGCTTCTCCATTCTTGTGATGCTTTACTATGAATAATGTGTTCCATTTCCATCCAGGTTAATACAAAAGATGTTAAGTCTCCATCTGTTTTAGTGGCTGAATAGTATTCTGTGGCATACATATACATTAACGGCTTGTTAATCCATTCCTGAGTTGGTGGGTATGTAGGCTTTTTCCACATTTTGGCGATTGTAAATTGAGCTGTGATAAACAGTCTAGTGCAAGTGTCCTTTACTTTATAGTAAAAGGATTTTGTTTTTCTGGGTAGATTCCTAGTAATGGGATTGCAGGATCAAATGGGAGGTCTAGTTTGAGTTCCTTTAGACAGAATTTCTTTAACAACATATGTATACTTAGGGCTTGAACTTTTTTTTAAAGATGATAAATTTGAGGAGAAAAAATAATAGCTCATTTAGTATAGATTTCCCTAGACTTCAAATATTTCAGAAAAATTAATATATTACATTTATATTTCTATATTCTTTTGTATATCTAAATAACATTAATTATAGTTTAAAATTCTTCAAAAATGAATTTCCTTATAAACTTCACTCATAAGTACTATGATTGATGAACGAATGGTGAACAAAACTGTGTTGTATCCCTCTCTTGCCATAGAATGTTTCAGAGTTGCAGGTTTCTTGGGTTTTGGAGAGGCCCCCCCCTACCTGTCTTTCAGGGTTGCTTGCTTTAGATGAGGTGGTAAGATTGTGGTGCTCAGAAGAGTAGCACCAGTAGGTACTGTTATATACACGTGTGCATACATACTGTCATGTACATGTATGAATACACATGTTCATTTATTATTGTTACCATCCTCAACTTTCATTTTCTTTGATCACTCACATCATGATCCAGAGAAGCTGAGGGTTGATTCTTTGAAATTTGCTTTTCTTCTTTCTCTGCCTGGCACCAGGATTTCCATGAAGACCTTTTAACTCCTTACTGACAAATACTCTAAAATTCTGGTTTGCTATTTGCCTTGTTGCTATAAAGTCCCTAGATGAATAAATACCCTGAACTTTCATAGGGAAATAACATTACTGTATTATATATTGGAAGTAAAACAAAAGGGCACAGATCAATAGCTTTTCTGCAGATCCCATTATAGTACCCTTAAAAGCCCTGCGTCTTTCATAGGATTTTGACCTCTTCCTTTTCCCTTGCCTAAGCGCCTCCCAGCATTTATGAGTAGAAATTAGAGCCCTAGAAGCAGAAATTCAGCACACTGCCCCAGGAAATCCTAGATGTTTCTCTAGAAGGAATGAGTCAGAGCAGGGTTCCTTCCCCTGCCCCTCCCTCCTCACCACCCCCACCCCCCCGCCCCTGAAGTTTTTTTTTTTTTTTTTTTCTGTCCTGTATTTTAGAAAGCATTTATAGGTAGGATATATTGGATATGTGAGCAACAATTTGTCTTGGTTTCTCTATAACATGATCCTACTTTATAAAACATACAAATCCAAAGTTTGGGGCCCACACCCTTTGTTATGAGATATAATAGTACAGAGAGGGGAAATGATTGGGGTAAGCCACTGTGTTAGAGGAGCAAAGATTTAATGTCTTGAGCTGGGATTCCACGTGACTGATAATTCTGAGTTAGTATCCAGGGGTTGTGTGCTATCAAATGCCTTCAAACTCCTCAAGGACTAATTGTCTTGAATTAATCACCATCATTAAAAAATGATCAGCATTGCTACTTCCAGATGATTGGACTTTTAGAAAAGATACTGTCAAATTATCCCTTGAAGCTTGGATGGCGCTTTGTGTGCATTGAACTTTCCTTAGGAAGGGAGTAGCAGCATTTATTTCAGAGAGAAGTAAAATCACAATACTCGACATTATTATTATTACTATTATTTGTACCCTCGAGGGAATCCTATGACTGAAAGTATAAGAATTTGTTATTTTTTAAAAGAAAAATTGGGCACAGGCAAAAAGAACCCTGAGTCTTCCCTTCCTGACAAGTGTATTGCATATTTTCTCCCTTACCCTCCAAAGAAATAGCCTGTTCCAAAACATTAGCTGCTCTAAGACAAGCTACCAGTACAGTAACTTTCCTTAAAAGTTTCATTGTTCAACATCATCTTATTAAATATATTCTGGTTGTGATACATTGCAGGGCTGTTTTCATTTATCTTTATGTAAAGAGAATTAATGTTGTGTGCTATTTTGCTAGAAGTATAGAAGGAACCAGGCTAGTGAATTCTGTCTTGCTTTCAATTCCTACAGAGCCAGAATGCTTTCCCAGCCAGTTTTTAAAAATCACTTTGGTGGCCCATTTATTATTTTATTTTGTTTTGTTTTTGATCTCACAAACTATCTGTTGTCTATTTATAGGAGAAAGATTTTGTCTTTTCTATTAATTCATAATCTATTGGTGCCTTTAAGACTCCACTTTCTATTAAAGGAAAATATTCAACTTCCATTATTGCCAACTTGATAAACAGTAGGGTAACACGTGACTTATTAATTTACCAGAACCACCTGCTACCCATTATTTCCCCAGAAAGACAAGCAGCGTCTTCAGCTTCAGATGGTGAATGTGGCCTGCAGCCTCTGCTTTTCAGAACCAATTTCTCCTACTCCTGCTGCCTAATTGTTGATTCTTTTCCAAAGTCTAGCTCCTGAGTATTTTCATATTATTTTTATTTCAAAGAAGCTGGAAGTTCTGTAATATTTAACAAATTGGAAAAGCATAAGTGAGAGATAGATGAAAAAAAATCTCTAAGGTGCAATATCTTGTCAAGAATATGGGAGAGAGAAGCCTGTGGAACAAAGAGAATGACTGGCAAGTTTGAGGCAATACTCCATGTATTTGAAAATAAGTCTCTTTAAATGTGAAGGCAAGAATTAATTGCAGGGAGAGATTCTGGAGGCCTGCTCCACTTCGCCAGAACACGTGCTCTTAAAGAGGGTACAAAGGATTGCGTTGACGCTATGGCTGCCAGGAGAACTTTATTCCTTTTAGGAGATCATTTTGAGACATTCATTGACCTCAGAAAGTAGTTGTGTTTGGGTAGTATGGTTGTAAGTTTTCTTCTCCTTTGCTTTATAACTTACATTAAGTTACAGTGAAATATAAATTAGTTAAAGATTAATTTGTTTTACAGATTATTTTAATCAGAAGACATCATTAGAAATGAAAATGCCTGTTGGAGGTATGAGTGTTTACAAAACTAAATTTTCTTATGGAAAAGTATAATAATCAGTTTGTAGGCTAACTGGACTGTTTATTAAGTTTCTTTTTTTGTTTCCTTGAAAGCACTTTTTTGAACAAATTTCAGATTAATATCAGGGTACAAATGTTTAGGTTACATTGTTTGCATTTGTTAGGTAGGTATATGTGCCTCTGTGTGTGTTTGGTTATTTGTTGATTTATTGACTTTCCCTAGAATGGAAGAGAAGATAGAACCAGCTTGCCTTGTTCAGCATCTTATCTCCAGAATCTAGTACAGTGCCCACCTGACTCATAATAAATACTTGTTGAATGCAAGAATGAAGTCCATATGTATTGAATATCTGCCATGGACCAGGCATCGGGCTAAAATGCTTGACAAATCAGACATGGTCTCTGTCTTCATGGAATTTACAGGAGAAGAAAGGAATTAATCAGAGAGCCTTTAGATAACTATGCTATTACAAATGGGTAATTGCTATGGAACATAAGCAGAGTGTACCATGAAAGCATATAAACCATGGGGACCTTACCTAGTTTGGGCAGGAGAGGTTCAGGAGGTAGCTTTTTTTAAAAAAAAAAAATCAAGTAGGGCAGCCTTTATTGTTGTTTTATACTGGCTAGAGCTGTCAAGCTCCATTCATGTGACAGCACCTACAAATTGTTTTTTCAGTTGTTCAGTTAACATGACATTGATGTCTAAGATGTGAGAAGGAAAGCAGCCAGATTCTCGATATGCCATTTCCATAGTACTTGCTGACCTCTGTGGTTGATTAAATTTTGATTATTGCCAAGTGTGCTTTTCTTAGAGATGATATCAGTTTTTCATGTCATGGATAATATTTTAGAGTTCCTATATTCCCTTGCCAACAGATTGTATTATCAAATTCTTTTATCTCTGCCACTCTGAGAGGTGAAAATGATATATCCAAGGTGGTTTCAGCTTGCATTTTTCTTCTTATGAGTGAGGTTAAACTTCTTTTCATTTGTATAAGAGTAACTTGTAAAGATAATCTGAATTATATCTGGATATATTGCTTCAAAATAATTTTAGTTGAGAATGGGCGAAGATATAGATGTTATAAGCCATGAAATGCTGTTTACTAAGGCAGGGTGATGGCTACAGGTAGTTCATTACCTGTTACTTCACTCTTTCAATGTTTGAAATGTTCTGTAGGACAATGTTCAAAGGTTTATTTCCTTTTCAACAAATTATATTTTTTTAGTATGTTTGCCTTTTAATTGATTTGCAGGCACTCTTTAAATATTTAGGAAATTAGTTCTTTGGGATTTATTTTGCAACCCCTTACCCAAGTTTCTTTGTGTTTTGATTTTGTGATCTTTCTAGGCCCGTAGATATTTGTTTAATTTTTATGAGGCTGTATTTATCAATGTTTTCTTGTATAGCTTCTGAGTTTTGTGTCAAACTTAGATCTTCCCTACGCTTAGATTTTAAATACAATTTCCAAATTTTTCTAGTACTTATATAGTCTCATTCTTTACGCTTATATCTTTGATACATCTGAATTCAGAAGATGTGGCCACATTACTTTTAAACAGATCTGACTCTTACTGCACTATGTTTTAAGGGATTGTGCACTCCTTTTGTTTCTGCCACCTGTGATGTCTGTTGGGTAACTGATTATCAGTGTTAGTTGCAATGACTGCTAAATAATTCTAACACTGAATCGTTTACTTCATGGCCATGGTTCATTCAAGGTTGATATTTGTCTCATTTCCTAAAACTCAGCTCCTCCTTGAATTCTGAGTCTATGAAGGCTGTAGTGTTTAGAAATACATTGAAGTGTTGCTCCAAAATATGAAAAAAATAGTTTTAATATATGTTTTAAAATTTAGAGTCCAGAACTCAATATGAGGATATACTGGCATAATAGAGCATTCATTATAAAGTGTTTTTTTGCCGTTATAAAGTCTAAAATCTCAGGCCCCCAAGGTTAGTTTTATAGTACAAGTACCGTTTTTATGGAAAGAGAAAGAAATGAAATATTGCTCGTGATTTCTTTTAGATCCGAGACCTGAGTCAGGTATACATTTCTTTTTCACACAGGGAGCCTTTCCTTTGCATCTCTTCCTTCTGTATTAGTTACTCTCCTAAGTAACTCAAATGTAGGACTTGGAAGAATTGGTCATTTTATTTTACAGAAAAGTCAGTTAAGAGCAGCTTTGAAGCAAGGTCAAGGGTTTGTCCTTGTGGCTTGTAGCCATTCCCAAGCACTGCGTTTAGCACCTGGACATGCTTGGAATCAGGAAGGACCTTGATGTAATTTAGATGAGTAGTTAATTTGAATCAAAGCAAGCAGGAAGCAAGTAAATTTAACTTCAGTGATTATGATTCCATTTGATTAAATCTCTACTTTTGATTACATGTATCAGTGAGAACATGCTTTAAATATACCCAACTATTAAATATTGAAGGGGTGAATAGGATGAACCAGGGACATATAGAAGAAATTCCACTATTCTTCAACTAGGACATATCCCCTGCAGCTTCACTGAAGTATTTTTAGAGTAAATGAAAGGAATTAATCTTTTCCATATGGGACTTAGTACTCCAATTGTTAACTAAAACATACAACTCATTACCATGGAAGGTCCCAAGTCTATATACTTTCTAGTAAGGCTTAAATAAATTAATTGATAATAGCTCCATAATATAAGGTAAAGTAGCAGTGGCAGTAATGTTTATAGTACTTTTGTGTAAATGTGAAGTTGGAGAGTTGTCTTTCTGAATTTATATTGTCCTCTGATTGTAATTGGAGATCTCACCAGTTAAAGGAATAATAGACAAAATCTATTTCATGGGTTGTTGTAACTGCATTTAGATGTCAGCTATTGTGCTGTATAAAGGCTATTTCTCTTTTTGGCAGATGGTGGGAGCTGCCTTATTAGGTCTTGTCATTTTCACGTACTTGTTATTATCCTGGTATAAAAGTACTCCAAGTCCAAACTGACACTTGCAAAACAAAACCAACAAAAAAACTTGTGTCAAATTAAATCTTCTTTTGGTGACGTGTAGGGGTGGCATCAGACATGATTAAAGCCCCTTCATTTGTATTTCAGGTTGTGTTTCTATTATCTGGGCTCCTCCAGCTCCTAGCCCAACCCAAAACTTTGTGTTTGTAGCCTGATTTAGGGCTGGCTACATATCAAATACCTAAGAATTTTAATGAGGAAATAAATAAGAAAAAGATGCAAAGAAGATAATTTTTTAATAAGATGAAATAATTTTTTTTTTTAAGAAGTCTGAGCACAACTCACAGTGGGTCTAAGGAACCACAGCACCAATGAGAGTTAGAAATGCACATGGTCCATAGAGTGGGTGATTAAATTGGAATCTTTGGGTACAGTCACAGAGTTCTGTATGCTTTTTAGATGATTCTTATGCATGCTAAAGTTTGACAACACTCTTTTTAACATCACAAACATCATAGAGTTTGCAGTTTTATAACATTCATGCTTTGCAAAGCAGTCTGCATTTCACCCCCTGGTATCTCACTTGAGTGGGCCTCACCACCGGCCTTATCACAGGCAGGGGCTTTGTTATTAATTCCAGATTTACCCAGAGAAATGTAAAAGCTGAAATAAATAATTTGACAGTTTCTCAGTGGCAGTATTAAGATTAGAAGTGGTCTCTTTCTACTTGGTAAGTTTGCTTTCTAGCTTATGTAAAGATAATGTTCTAACTCAGTTCCCCGGCCTGATTTTCTCTTTCCTGGGAAGGGCAATGTTTGTACTGACACATCCATTTTCCTGCTCCTACCCTGCTTCGTAAGCAGTGGCAGGCGTCAGATTTGGCTGGACATGTCGGGAGGTGTAATAAGCAGCCACAGAATAAATGCATGCTTATTAGCTCACTGGAGAGTCAAATTTAGTTACCTAAACAATCAACTCTGGAGACCTTGTACATTCTTCTTCTGAGAATAGTACACTCTTCTACTGAGAATGTGTACCTAAAATCTTAACTTTTTTTATTTCTGGAAAGTGGATTTATGGATAATTTTTTCAGTGTTCTACTATGATGAGATATTACTTTTAGAATGAGGGAAAGGTTTTTGAATGAATGATGTTGATACTTCAACTGAAAGAAAGAGGGCCTGGGCGTATTTTCTAATTTTAGCTACTCGTTTACCACTAAATTACCACTAATTACTAATATCAGAATAGAAGTTTGAGATTATTTCTTCGGAATTCAGAAATGTGACTTGACAGGAAGGAAGGAAGCAGCTAGAACAGAAACCAGCGCAGTATTCTTGTTATTTTTTTCTGTGTTTCATTCTATATTACTAATAATTTTTTCCTGTTCTTTTCATAGTGCAGATGGAGAATTAGTCAGCACTCTTCAAATAGTAACTTCTTTTTACATGAAGACTTTTATTAATAAGTGGTAAAACTTATCTCTCTTCCCTAAAAGTAGGTATTAGATAACCTTGAAGATTACATGGGATCTATATCCTATTTGAAATGAAAAATACTAGCTCAGCTGCACTTAAGAAAATGTGTGAGATGGAGGCAGGTAAAACTAAGACCATTTTGATATACTCAATCTGTTTCTTTTAATTTTTCATATAAAATCTAAACTCTGAGTTCACTACCTTCTTACCTTTTAGAGCAGAGTGGTGGGCAAATAACCATTCTGTGGTTATTGCCTTGGTCTATCAGTGGGAAAACAGAACCCTGATATTAAGGTCTCAGCAGATCAGTAGTAGAACAGAGCTGATTCTCCCTGGGGTGTATCTTTGCTTCGTGACCAAGTAAGGCAGCTTCTTGGCTGCAGACATAGGTTTTCCAGCCAAATGACTAATTCAAGGTTCCCTGGATGTTAAATTTAGATTCAGATAGTCTTATCTCACCTTAAGTAGTGAACATTTTTCACAGGTTGATGATGTACCTTTATACCACAGATACTTCTTGGCTTGCACAGCTGCGACTGCTCCTTCACATTTGCAGTTTCTTAGCCCTCTGCCTTTTCCGTGGTGGCACTTGAAGAGGAGATATATGGGGATTGCTGCAGGTAGCAAGTTAGTAGAGGATCTGGGAGAATAAGTAACATTTCACTTACATCTGTAAAAAGACTGTTTAAAAAACCTGTCAGGTAATAGGATGTGTGTTTAAAGAATAAATACTTTCTTCATCGTGATACTTTTGTTTTTGTTTTTTTTTTTTCACAAAGTAGATGCTATTGCAGTATTTATTTATTCATTTGTTTGTTTATTTTTTAGAGACAAGATCTGTCTTATTGCCCAGGCTGCATTGCAGTGGTACAATTTGGCTCACTACTGCAGCCTCAGACTCCTGGGCTCAAGCCATCCCCCTGCCTCAGCCTCCTGAGTAGCTGGGACTAATGGCAGCACCAGGACCAGCTAATTTAAAACAAAAAAAATTTTTTTTAATAGAAGTGGGATCTTGCTCTGTTTTCCAGGCTGGTTTTGAACTCCTGGCCTCAAGCAGACCTTCCTGGCCTCCTGATCTATTGCAGTATCATTAAAATTAGCTCTGAATGCACACCTCTTTCACCTTGTAACTGTATTTCTTCACATTCTCATGTCTACGTTGATACGGTCACTCTTTTGAGAGCATAGCTTTGTGGGAAATATTTTTTATTGTGGACTTCTACAATCAGGAGATTATAATCTATAGCACTTATTTTCTCACTGCTTACTATCCATAATCAGACCTCTATCTCTTTCATTCTCTTGGAGCTCATTTTTTCATTCTTTGGTTCAACAAATACTTATTTCTTGCCTATCCTATGCTGTGTTACCTATCAAAATCATGCCAAATACTGGAATACAGTGATAAATCAGAAACTGTTATCCTCAGTGAGTTTATAGTAGAGGGGAAGAGCAAGGGGTGGAGGAAAGCAGGTTAGTTTGAGGGCTGCTTTGATAATCCTGGGAAGAGCTGATATGGCCTGCATTAGCGAGGTTATAGTGGCGTTGGAGTGAAGCTGGCTCATTTGAGAGGTCGAAAAGAGGCAGAAGTAAAGGGACTCGGTGATTGCTTGCACATGAGGGAGGAGGGAAAGTGAGTGACACGTTCACTGACACAGGGATTGTGGAGAAGGAGGTTTGGGAAGGAGTATGATGAGTTCCATTTGAGTCATGTTAAGTTTGGAGTTTACCACTCAAGGGAACAAGGGGCCCAGGAGAGATGTTTGGAAATCACTAACTAACAATTAAAGACATGGTGGTGAAAAGACTGTTGAGGCTTGAGAAGAGTTCACAGCATTTATAGAACAGCCTGAGGAAGAGGTTCCCGAGGAGGAGCAACCCCAGAGGTGGAAGGAAAGCAGAAGAGCCTCAGGTGGTAGAGCTGGTGGAAGACAGCGTTTCTAGGAGGAGTGGGCTGGCAATAGTCACAAATGTGCTGTTACCTGATTAATGACTAAAGGGGGCCTGCTGTATTGAGCAAAGTAATTATTTGGTACTTTTAGAAGTGATATTCCCACGGAGTGCCAGGGATGCAAAACCATTTGCAGTGGGAGAGCAGAGCAGTGTGGACGGCTCTGTCAGCACTCTTTCTAGCCTTGGTCTCCCTAGCATTGCAGTCTACTGGGACCTCGTTGGCCTCTCTTCTTAAATTGTTTCCTTTTATTCTAACACTTCTTAAAAGGGGACATTCTCCAAAATTGTGTCCCTTGTTCTCTTCTTTCAGCTTCATTTTCCTTGTTTATAAAATGGGGGTAAAATTAATACATTCCTCATAGTGTCATCCTGAGGATTAAAGGAGATAAGCCAAGTAAAGCACTTAACACCGTGCCTGGCATGTTGTGAGTAGTAGTAGAGATTGGCTGTTATTAGTGCAGCTGTCTTGTGGTGGTCCTTGTTGCCATCGTCACCATCACCATCATCATTGTCAATGTCATCACCGTCACCACAATCATCACCATCATCATTGTCAATATCACTGTCACCGTCACCACCGTCATCATCATCATTGTCAGTGTCATCACCGTCACCATCATCATCACCATCATTACCACCATCATCATTGTCAATGTCATCACCGTCACCACCATCACCACCATCATCACCACCATCATCATTGTCAGTGTCATCCCACCATCATCACCACCATCATCATCATCATTGTCATCATCATCACCATCATCATTATCCTCATCGTCGTCTTTTTTCAGCCTTACTGTCTTAGGGTTCTCCTCCATTTTGACAGCGTTAGCTGTGTGCCCTGTGTGGAGGAAGGATTCCAGGTTGGTGTTTTTAATCCTTAACCTCTGCTGATACTACCACCCTACATTGCTTGTTCTTTCATTCGTGAACTCTGTTGCCTGCACAATTTGATCGAGCCTGAGTGTTTTCTGCATTCTGAACTTTGGGCCAGGTGTTCAGGGAGAGCTATAGTACACAGAAGGATAAAATTGGAGTTCTGCCCTCACTTTCTTGCCCAGGAGGCTATACTCTTACTTTGTGGCTTTTCTCCATTCATTATAATAGAATCACAGAGGAATGAAGGTATTGGCTCTCATTCTGTGAATTAGGCTTCTTTTTGGTCACAAGTGATAGAAACATAAATTGAACTAACTTAATCAAAGAGGGTTTTTTGTTAGAATAATAATATGTATCTTACAGAATACAAGCAGGACCTCACTAAGCTGAGTGAAAGACAGATATAGCTGGGCCTTGGGAGTGTCTGGAGTCTCTCTCATCTCCCTTTTGTAGATAGATAGAACAGATAGATACCCGTTGTTACTGTCAATTTCCTTTTTTTTTTGTGTGTGTGTATACATTCATGTATATATTTGCATATAATCCCCACCATCAATTTATGGTTAGGAAACTGTGACTGAGGATCCTGAGTTTTGGAGCAGTCCCATGACGTATATTGAAGGTCTCACGTCTATTTAGCAGAGAGCAGGTATTGAAGTCTCTAAAGCCAGCACTTTATGCCGGCATTTACACCACATTGCTCTCCCAGGGCTGATGCTGTGTGATGCTGTTTTGTGTATTATTGCATATTAGTTTGTGACTTTAGAAATACCCTGTGAGAGGAGTAATTTTGAAATTTCGAAGGACAGAAATTACAATTAATTGAAATTCAAATCTCTATGCTTCTTAGGGCTGTACTAATGTGATTCTGTTGAAGGAATCATCAAGTAATGTAATGATTTTGCCAGTCTTTCTTGTGTCTTTAGATCAGTGGTGAAAATCTTGCTCCTGATACTGTGTTAGCAACTGAGCTGATTGCAGCATAATGTTTTATTTCTACTTTTATTTAATATTTTGTGGTGGGAGTGGGGTTGGGCATGATTTTATATGTTAGGTCATCCCAAATGTGTTTGCAGCCCAAGGCAAACACTTCTCAGTCCTGTATTGTGTGGGCAGTTAGAGCGTAAAGGAATATTAACATATTTCAGTTTATTTCTGGTAGCATTCAACTGGGCCAGACTAGCGCAGATTTATGTCCAGTTTATCTGAGTGATTCCTGGTCTCTCGTTCTTTGATGCAGCAGGGACATCTTCTCTTTTTTTTTCTTTTCTTTTTTAAGGTGGGCCTTTGTGAAGTGTATGCTTGACTTGAGTTTCTTTCTGCTTATCAGCCCTCACTGCTCATCCCCCTGCTGAATTCCCTTAAATGCTCTAATGAAACCCTTTTTGCCAATATCATTGGTGGCCTGTGAGTTGTAAATTTCTCTCTCTTTACCTTGTTTGACCTCAGTCTAGTCTTTGACTGTGATAATATTCTCTTACCTTTTGTCTTCTAGAATGTTGTTGCCTGGCTTCCTTCCTCTTCTCTTGATACTTTCTAACTGGAATGTTGGCTGTGGACTTCCTGATCTAAACCCAACATTTCTCCTTCAAAATTTCGAATTTAATTTTAAAATTCTCTTTCTCTCTCTCAGTTATCATTGTCTTCAGTGTTGTTCAAGGGAGAAATCCAGATCACAAAGGAATCATGAATCCCCCCTTCTCTTTAGTATTGTAGCATTTACATCAGCTAGTTCTGTTTTCTAATTTGATCCTCCCAGCGGCTCTGTGAGGCTCCTAAAACAGGTATAATAATACTTTAATTTAACAGATGGGGATGCTTGGAGAAGTTGAGAAATATTTTTCATAATTAAAGGTGTAGGAAGTGTCAATGCTGGGAAAGAATGGACATCTTTTGTTTCTTATACATTGTTTATATAAGGAGAAACAAACAATTAAACCAAGTGAACCAAAAGAGAAAAGTTCATGTCCTCACAGTAGCAAGAATCTAAGGCAGTGGTTCTCAACCTTCCTAATGCCATGTCCCTTTAGTAGAGTTTCTATGAGTCGTGACCCACAGGTTGAGAACCGCTGATGTAAGGAATCAGCTTTCACGACATTTTCCTTCAGTGAGCTGGGTTCTGCATTCACAGTTCTGTGTGTTTCCTCTTCACTGCTGGGGAGGTGTAGACCCCTCTATCCTCACTGAGGGTCACAGCTACTGCTTATTATTAATATGAAAACAGCGATGTTGAGATGTAATTCACATACTGTGCAATTTACCTATTGAAAGCATACCTATTGAAAGTATTTACCTATTAAAGTATAATTTAGTGTTCTTTTACTATATTCATAGGGTTTTGCAATCATCACCACTTTCTAGAACATTTTTGTCCTTCCTAAAACAAATCCCACATATTTTATCAATCATTTTCCACCCACCTGAAGCCTAATTAACTTTTCGTGTATTTTCTCTTTCTAAAAATTTGCCTATGCTGAATAGTTCATATAAGTGGAATCATACGATACGTAGTCTTCTGTGACTTTTTTCACTTAGTGTAATAATTTCAAGGTTTATTTTTGCTGCATCATGTATCAGCACTTCATTCCTTTTTATGGCCAAATAATATTCTATTGTATCAATATCACATTTTGTTTATCCGTTCATTAGTTGATGGACATTTGGATTGTTTCCACCTTTTGGTTGTTGTGAGTGTTGCTGTGAACATCTGTGTGTAAGTTTTTGTGGGCACGTGTGTTTTCATCTCTCTTGAGTATATAGCTGGGATTGGAATTACTAGGTCCACATGTTAACTCTATATTTAGTATCTTGAGGAACTACCAAACTGTTTTCTGAAGTGGCCGTACCACATTATATTCTCACCAGCACTGTATGAGAGTTCCAATTTCTCTACATCCTCACTAAACACATTTTATTGTTTTTTTTTTTTATTATACCCATCTCAGTGGATTGAAGTTCTAACTCACTGTGATACAGATTTGCATTTTTCTGATGACTAATGATAATGAGCATCTTTTTGTTTGCTTATTAACCATTCATGTATTTTTTTGGGATCAATGTATGTTCATATCCTTCATTCATTCTTAAAATCCAATTGCCTTTTTTATTATCAATGTAAGAGTTCTTTAGCCAGGGGTCCTCAAACTTTTTAAACAGGGGGCCAGTTCACTGTCCCTCAGACTGTTGGAGGGCTGGACTGTTGTTTAAAAAAAAAACTATGAACAAATTCCTATGCACACTGCACATATCTTATTTTGAAGTAAAAAAACAAAACAGGAACAAATAGAATCACACCGCCTCATGTGGCCTGTGGGCTATAGTTTGAGGACCCCTGTGCCAGTCTTTTATTAGATCTATGATTTGCCAATATTTTTTTTTTTTTTTTTAAGTTTTAGTATCTATTTACTTCTGATTTTCTATAATTGGTATTGCTTTTCACAATAGATATATTTATCTTTATAGGCACATAATTTCATACAATAAAATGCTCATCTGTTAAGCATTCACTTCGGGGAGTTTTGACCATTCTACATCCCTATGCAATTAACACCTAAAATAAGATACAGAGCACATCCACTACCCCAGAAAAATATTTTCTCCCATTTTGTGAATTGCTTTTTCACTTTTTGGTAGTATCATTTGAAGGACAAACATTTTTAATTTTGATGTTATAGCTGCAGGTTTTATTAATATGGCATAAGTGTACTTTGGTAAGGCAATGGAGAACTTCTTTCTCTGAAATGGGTAGAGGGCTCAAAGTAGGTACACCTGCAAGTAGAGTCTCCCACTGCTAGTCTCTTCCTGGCTACTATTACATTACTCTTCTCTCTTTGTAGCCTGTTTTGTGGCTATGACAGCCTTGAACCTCCAAGAGAGGCAGAATTTGGCAGTGTGTCAACATTTTGTCAAGGAAAGGCTATATCCATGATGTTGATAGATACTATGAATTTCACCTTACACCTCATTTCTCCACTGGGTTTCTTTTCTAAATGGAGCCCTGCTCCTTGGTTGCAGAGTGGCTCTTGTCCTTGACAGACAGACATATGGATTGTGCAGTCATGGGGCGGGCTGGTCCTGGAGATAACAAGCTTATAGCACCCCTCAGAGGAGCCATTTCTTGTCCATTAAAACTTAGTTGCTGGTTCACTACCCTATACCTAGAACTTCAGGCCTTTGAGACATCGAACACCACTGTGCCTCAGGCTTCTGAATGCCATGGATTATATTTTTCAGAAAATGCTGAGGTATAATATAGAATTGTTAAGTTTTAATTTGGTCTTTTAAAAGTATTTGGCACCATAACTGCCTTAGAAAATAACTGAGGTTTATTCTACCAAGAGAGTACAAAAACTGTAAAATGAAATAAATTTACCTCTGTAAAAAGTCAATATATCATTCATATATTTTTTTATTTTGCCATCTACCACTGAAAATACATTATGGCTGTGGATTCATATTTGGGAGCCACAGTCTTACATACTTACCATAAATATTTAACAAGGAAAGTAGAACCTTCACTTAAGTAAGTATTTACTGATTAAATTATTAGTCTGTGTGATGCCAGATACCAGTTTTATACAGATCATTTCCCTATACTGAATTAACCATTTCAGCTTTTATGTTTAGACACATATTTCCATATTTTACATCTCTCTCCATTGATATGTGAGTTCTTCAGTAGCACAAATCAGCAGAAAATTATTTAAGGTTATATGAGTATAAATATGAATTGACCTTTAAAAGATTAAAAAGAATCATCAGTCAAAAGCTAGAATGGCTTCTATTTATACATACAGTGTGTAATTTCTGGATTACGTATGTGTATTCTAGCCTGTGAGTACTACATAAATTCTATTGATTCTGTCTCATCTAAATTACAATGTCAAATAGATATTAGGGTTTTATTGTAAGAAAGTATGGGCTGTCACATTGGCACATTAATTACAATAATTGGGCAGTAAAGAAGCCATAGGAATAGATAATATGCTGTACATTTTGATGAGATTACAGTTATAACCTCTTATTTATGGTAATAAAGTCTTGTTAATTTGCACTGCTGACAGGCTCTTTTGCTTTTCTTTTCTACTTTGCAGGTTGGTTTATTGATCTTTTTAAGAACTATGCTGTGAGAGCCACATAATCTAAAATAAAGCTCACATTCTAAGATTTTCTGTATTTGTTCATGGAATACATGTTAAATTCATTCAGCAAATATTTGGTGGTCATTGTTCTAAGTGCTTCCAAGTACACAGAGCTATATAAGGCAGTGCCTACTCTGAAAAACTAATAATGGAGAAGGGAGGTAAAATATCCCTTTTTAAATAAACGTGAGCCACATGTTTTAAGTTCCTTAAAAGTAGGATAAAATAGTATACAAGTTCAAAGGAGGAAAAGATTCCAGGCTTAGGTGATTCGTGAAGCTGTGAGGCTCAGTGGTAGAGCCTTACATATATAATTACTTTACATATATGACATAAAGCTCTGAGCTATCTCTAAATAGACATCTACATTCTAGAACTATAGTGAGAGGTAGGGGTCTAAATGTGCCGACATGGAAATCAACTTTGTTCTAGGCCCAGCTGCCGCACAACCTCATTCTGTGTCCTTGAGTACATAAAATTGATGTAATAATATGTGTCCAGCATATCTCACTATGATAAATGAGATAATGTGGATGCCTAAGCTGCTCCCTGTGGTGAAAGTCAGATTGCTTGGCAGGTGTGTATTTTTTTCAGGCAGCATAGGCCATACATTTGAATGGGTAGTAAGCATAGCTTTCCATGACTAAAAGGATTAATATCCTTACCGAAGTGTCCAATTTACTGCTAGGGAATAGCATATCCTATGTAACATCTGAGCTATTGTCTGAAAAAATGGCCTGAATTCCATGGAGAAGCTGCCCATGTGAATATAGAGAAGTCGTATTATAATCACTGAAATACGTTAAAAAGGAACAAATGTTTATTGAACTGCTATTGCTGCTTTAAGGACTTTACATTTGGTTTTTAAATTCTTACATTTCCATTTTTTAGAAGAGGAAGCGGAGGCTTAGATGAGTTTTAAAATGTTGCTTAGATCATACAACTGAAATCAAATCTGTTGAAATCTGACGTTTGTGCTATTTATATTGTAGTATGCTACTTAGCCTTGGTTTGATGTTTTTCTTGCAGGCCAGTGTAAACCATCTGCCTGTAAGTACACGTGTGTTTGTGTGAATGTTATGTATTTATTCATTCATTTATTTGTTTTTGTTTTTAGATTGCTTCTAGAACTGCTGGAGTTACTGTTTGACAAGTTTAATGCTGTAGCCACTGCACACTCTGTGGTCCTGGGATACCTGCAGGACACGGTTGTGACTCCACTGACTCAGCAGGAAGATGTCAAATTATACGATATGGCAGATGTGTGGATGAAGATCCAAGATGTTCTGCAGGTAAAGGCCTTTTACCAAGGGTGTTGTCTTGATTCAAAATAACTGTTTAGAACAGTAGCAACAAAAAATCAGCCACCTAAAATATTACCTTAAGAATTGTAATGGTGACAAAGTAATGCTTCCATTTAAAGGTTGTACTGCTAATGGTATTAACTTCTGCCATCTTCAAAAATCTTTTGACCAGTCTTTAAAAATAGATTCTCAATATTTGCAGTATCTGGCTCTCTGTCATAATGTACTGACTTCACTGGAATTAGTCATACATTAAGATCATAAATATTCAAATGTTCTCAAGCATTATTTTATAAACATATGCATAGTTTAATTTTATTGAATATTTCTTTATCATCAACTTCTACATATTGGGTTAAATGACAGGTCAAGAGCTTATTTTGAGAGATCAGGAGAAAAATGTGTGAGATATGAATGTATCACTTTGACTGATTTGTTGAAGATTAGACGAATGATATTACTGTTAGGTATGAGGCTACTGAGATGACATTTAGAAATTCTATTATGTATTTTCTTTGTGTGCCAGCAGAAGATATTTGATTCGGTCAGATGAAAATTAGAGATACATTTCAGAGTTAGCTGAACCAAGTCTGACATAGATAAACAGAAATGACTTAGTACCTAATAGTATGAAAAAAATTAAGTATATGTAGGAATTAAAAACTATAGCTATGTAGGAATGAAATTACTTGCATGGCAAATAGGAGTCTTTGTAGGAAAAAAATCAAATGTAAATTATAGTCATTTCTGAGAATATAGACATACTCCTGGTAGATTAAATGGTTGATTCCTGGTTGTTCATTTATTTGATATCTTTTGGTATGTATGTTTTTATTAAAGGTTTGGTAGTAATAATATGGATTGAAACTATATTTCTGAGTTATCTTTACTGCTTTGTCAATTACCATGTGCCCATAGTAGGTGCTTGATGAATATTTTCTAAGATATTAGATATTCAACATTTGTGTCTTGGTTTGCTCATCTTTTCTATGGAAATAAAGTTTGCCTTACATGTAATAAGTTTATTTTAAGGATGAAATAAAAGAATAGATTATAAAGCTATTTTTAAAATAGATTTAGGGACTTATAGTACTGGTCGTGATGAATTTACCTTCTGGTGTAGGCAACTATTAATATATAACTGGATGGACTCAGACAATCAGCTGAGAAAAGAGAGGACATGAGGTGGCCTCCACAGTCATCCCTGTGTCCTTTTGGTGGACACTTTCCAAATTATTAGCCCTTTGCTCAGATATGAAGCTGTGTACATGACAAGACTTAGCAAAAACAGCTAATGTAGGACCATGAGCTGAATGGAGGTTTCAGGAGTTATAAAATGCTCAGTAATGTTCAGACCAGCCAGTATAGGGAGAGCTTGCACATGCTTTCTGCTGTGACCTTAGAAAGGTCATAGCTTAGGAGTAGGGCTGTTCTAGTTGGAGAGGAAGGGCTACGGTAGATGTCATCTAACAGAGCCCCGCCCCAAGTATCTGTGGTATCAGCTTGATCTGCCTGTAAATTAACTGCCCAAAAGAACAAAATTCTTTGTAAGGCAGCAGAATCCAGATTCTCAGTAACAGAGCAACTGCCTTGCCTGACACACATTTATTATACTTGTGAAAAGGCAGGAAAATGTGACTCAGAATGAGGATTGAAAAGTTGTTGGAAATTAATAGCTGAAATGAAAAACTTAACAGATGGATTTAGAGCAGATTGAATTCTGTAGAAGAAAAGGATGAGTAAACCTGAAGATAGATCAGTCTGGACCATTCAAAACAAAGAACAGATAGAAAATAGACCAAAAAGAAAAAATGAAAAAAGTCATAATATCTTCTAGAGCAGTGGTTCTCAACCTTCCTAATGCTGGGACCCTTTAATATAGTTCCTGTGGGTTGCAACCCACAGGTTGAGAACCTCTGCTCTCAGGCAATACTGTGTAGTCTGATAGTTGTGTGGTTGTAGATACAGAAGGAGAGGGGAGAGAGATTGGGGCGGAAAAATATCAGAAGAAATAATGACCTCCACATTTCCAAATTTGTTGAAACATATAAACCCAAAGAGGTAAGAAGCTCAAGAAATCTCAAGTAAGATAAACCCAAAGAAAATTAGCACCTGGACACATCATCATGAAAACCAAAGGAAAAAATCAAAAATAGAGGAAAAAAGGGTGGCACCTGTGGCTCAAAGGAGTAGAGTGCCATCTCCATATGTTGGAGGTGGTGGGTTCAAACCCAGCCTTGGTCAAAAACTGCAAAAAAAAAAAAAAAGACACCTTGCCTATAGGCAAATGGTGATAAAAAAAGTTGTCAGTGACTTCTGACTGGAAACAATGCAAGCCAGAAATCAAAGAATGCCATCCTAAATGTGCTGGAAAAATCCTAAATTGTCCATCTAGAATCACCAGAAAATATCCTTTGAAATGAAGGTAAAACAGAAGCATTTTCAAATGAACTAAAACTAAAAGACTTTATTATCAGTACACCTGCACTTCAAGAAATACTACAGAAAAATTTTCAGGCTGAAGGAAAATAACATCAGTTAGTAATTCAGATTTATAGGAAAAAGTAAAGAGGGTCAGAAATGGTAAATATGTGGGGGAAAATAAAATATTTTTCCTCTCATTTCATAATTTATTTTTGTTTAAAGAATATTAATTTCTCTTTAAGTAAAAACAATAGTATGCATGGAAAATGTGTGACAGTCAAGTCACAAAGGATGGGATCAGGGTAAATGAAACTGTGCTGTTGTGAGTTTCTTACATTAGGCATGAAGAGGTACAGTATTTAGGGTAGACTATGATTAGTTCAACATGCAAATTTTAATTCCTAGAGCAAACACTAAAATTGTAAAATAGAGATCTAGTTAAAAATTAGAACCTAATTAACACTTGTATATGTAAAAATAAAAATTAAAAAAAAATTAGGTGGATGGGATAAAATTGAACAATGAATAAAGATTTGATTAATCAATAAAGATTTGATTAATCCAAAAGAAAGCAAGAGAGAAAGACAAATAAAGAAGGAAATAAAGGAGGAGCAAGATGGTGGCCGAGTAAGAGCTTCCCTGCAACTAGGCACGGTGAATCTGGGGAGATAAGACTCAGGCAACTCTGGCTGGTGGGATCTGGCTATAATCGTCCCTTTGAGGATACAGAGATTCAGCAAGGGACTTCTGGACCCCAAGAGGAGGACAAAAACAGTGGAAAACTGGCAAGTGGTTGCGTGTGTTCAATCGACCTAATCCCTCTGGCAGCTGTAAATACAAGCAGCCGTGAGACTGCAAACCAGAAAGACCTTACCTGTGAACTGTTGCAGTGTTTTTGGACTTGAAACTCAGTTGAACTGCCTTGGGGAGAGCTTGAGCAGGAGTAAGGAGAACTTTGGGCATTGTCTAGGGCCCAAGACTGAGCCGCTGAGCCAGATGGAGCTAATAGTGTTTGGCTATGGGCCACAGGGAGCCATTGTGAGAGAACTGCCCTGGCAAGCTTCGCACTCAGGGTCGCAGAGCAAGGATCAGGTGGGAGCTAGTAATCTTGTGACTGAGCAGCCTAAAGGTGGGGACTGAGCTGCCCTACAACCTTAACCCTCAGGGGCACAGTGAGATCAGTTTTGGTACACTGGAGCCTTGGGCTGTTGCCCTGGGTAGAGTGCCGTGGCATCACAGCTCATAGCAACCTCAAACTCCTGGGCTTGGCGCTGCCAGGACCGCCATAAGAGGTGCGCCGTGACCCCCGACCTGCGACCCGTGCCCGCTGGACCTCCGTATGCCCCGACCAAGAACTGCGGGAGCCGTGCAGCCCTGCGTCCTCCCTCTTGTATCCTCCCTGCCTCCACACCGGCCTGCTCGTCTGGCCAGGGACTCTGGTAGCCATGTGCCCTCTGGAGCCCTCCCTGACTCAGCGCAGAGCCCTTTTCCCGGCCAGAGACTGCTGGAGCCTTGGGCTCTCTGTGCCAAAGTCACTGGGTACTAGGCACTCCAAGAAACATGCACACCACCTCCCACCCTGTTGCTCGATCAAGGTGTGTCACACTCTGGAGCTACTTCCACAAGCAGAACTCCCTGGCTGGGGCAGTCCTAGAGGAACTACAGAGGGTCACTCCCTACAAAGATCCTGCAACAATAGAGTGATCCTGCTGGGGTCTAATCTTGGAGAGACACCTCCCCAACTCTGAGGACAGCCAGACACAATGATGAAAAACAATCATGAGGCAAAATCAACAGAAAAACTCTGGCAATATGAATAATCAGAGTAGATCAACTCTCCCAAGGGTCAATGGGGCAGACACAGCACAAGATCCCATGCATAAACAAATAGCTGAGATGTCAGAAATCGAATACAGAATCTGGATAGCAAATAAGATCTAATTAGAATTCCAAGCAGTAACCCAAAAGATATCTCAAGAATTCAACGAATTCAAAGACCAAATGACCAAAGATTTTGCCACATTGAGACAAGAACTTGCAGCCCTCAAAGGTCTGAGAAACACAGTCGAATTCCTCAGTAACACAATGTAGCAAGCAGAAGAAAGGATTTCTGATATTGAAGACAAA